>ML351082.1:0-143791 GCA_005239505.1 Nicotiana paniculata | reverse complement strand
TACCCCGGATTATATTTGCAACGCCCGTTTAATCTTTTATTAGACATAGTTGAGTGTGATCAACACCTTTCTAAGGCCCGATATATGTCTGCAAAGATCATGGGCACAATGCTGAAATATTGTCCATTAACCCCTTCCATTATGGTCTTAATTACCATGGCTAGCCTGGAATGGATCCTTTCCTTCTTCATCGGGAACACGATCAAACCCAAAAAGCGAACCATAAACATGAACACTCGGCGATGGACGTGTCCCAGAGAGATAATAGCAAACTCATCATGGTTGGTACGGTATGATTTGCTGTAGCCATACCTTTCGTACAAGTAGTCAAAAGGAATGTATGAATCCTCCAAACATACCAATTCTGCGTCCTTTTTCAGACCCATCATTTTAAGGAAACTTTTGCCTGTGCGGTTCTCAGGCATCAACAACCCCGGATTTTCCCATACTAGGTTAGCCAGACCTCCTATCTCTTCTATCAAATGCGCCATTTCGATGTTCCCAAAGCGGAACACTGACCTTTCACGATCCCAGAATAGGGTAGCAACCTCTACTATCATTTTGTTAGGCTGGATTTTCAAAAGAGATTGTATATTACCCAAGTGTTTCCTGATGATAGATTTGTCGCTAAAGTGCAGATCCTCCCACCAACTCAACAATTTTGCGTGGATGTTGGAGACCATGCCGAATCTGGGAACTTTGTGCCTCATTTTTTCTGCAAAGCAAATAGGTTAGGCCCTTACCCCCACCGGACTCCACTATTTATCGTCAATAATTCGCAGGAAGTATTTAGTTTTCCAAATAAATGCACAAAACGTGAGGGCGTACGTTTGGGTTTAGGGTAACCCGATGGACTTTTGGATAAGGATATCTTAAAAGCTATCTTGCGGACAACACTTTAGATTGACTAGGTTTGACCATGATGCATGCAATAGTGCAACAAAGTAAGGTTTCTATGGGGTTTTAGACTGGTACCCTTGAACGGACAACTCAAGGGGGAAAGGCACGGAACCTTCGACTGCACCGCTGATCGATTAGTTTTACCGCAAATAAGCCTTTCCAAATTTAGTGGGTGATAGTATAGGAAGGGCGCAACCACTCATCAAGCGTTGTTATAGTATTTTGTTTGGCACGAGTGGAGTATGAATGTTGATCATCATTTATGAAATAAGTATTAAAATAATTTGTCACGTATTTTCACGTTAAAGAAAGCGGGAAAAACGGTAGTAATGATTTAAAGCAGTTACATGTCTGTTTCGTTTTTGAAGAAAAGTAAATACCCGAAGTAAACAATTAATTGCATGTAAAGGGAATAGGAAAGGGTTCAAGTATTTAAAATAAAGGCAAAAATTCACGAAACAATTTGAAATGGTAAAAGCCTAGATATCCCCAGCAGAGTCGCCATGCTGTTATGCCCCCCTTTTTCTTCCTCGCGGAATATCGGGTTTTTGACATTGGTTGGGAAAAATCTTTCCTTTTGGGAAAGTGGTTTGCATATTTTGAAGAGTCTCCACCTAACAATTTTAACGGTGCATTAGGGCACCTAAGGGGTTCAATTATAACTACGTTGCTAACCAGAGATTTGGGTAAGGGCTTGAAATTATCCTAAGGGAAATGTGTTAAGCACCCCTCAGGATCCACAAGTATGGTTCCCGGCCAAATGGTTTCGTAAATTTGTACAACTAGCAAATAACAAGTAAAGGCTCAAATAAGAGGGGATTTAAATATTAAGCATGCAGATGTTTTAGAAAACAGTAAAGAAGATTAGCTTTTAGAGAGAATTACGAGCTAGCATATAAAGGTGTCCTAAGTTTATAATAATATGGATCACATCAATGCAATACCCGGTAATCACTCCTCGAAGAGGGGCTACTCATGGTATTAGTGCATCGGTCATCATATCCATATTCTACCTTTCCCACCCCGTGAAGGTAATTAAAGCGTGTGTTGGCCACTGACTCTATTGCGTTCTATTACACGTCCCATCCTATCATTCCTGGAGGAGGCTAGGACTACTATTCTAAAAGGGAGTACTATGTTGACCCCTAGGTTTAAAGGACAAGATTCTAAGCGACAAACAACGACAATTAGGACTTCAGATAAGGGGAAAATAAATAGGAGCATATACGAGGCCCAAGTATTCCTCCACAGATTATGCACATAATTAGCACGACTCAAACACAAGTAAGGCCTTATTAACTTCAAAACCTAAGGCATAATATCTAGGTGAGAATGCAATAGTGAGGCAGCTTTATTACTGATTTCAGTGGATGAAGTTTATCAGCTTCTTACTAATTATATTAATAGTCAAGCAGCAGGTATAAAGGAGTATGTTTCCAGTTTTCATAAATTTAATACCTAAGCATTGCCTAAGCGTGTGACAATACTCAGTAATTACCTGTTTATTAAAGAAACTGTTACAAGTTAGTTTGCCTAAACATGTTGTACTTAAGTGTTGCAAAAAATACAGAACTATTACCAGTTGTTTGAAAACATAGTGAAACTATGTTTAGGGACTTTTTCATGCAATCAGTAGTTAAAATAGGTGTTTAATGAGGTCCTAAGACATGATGTCTAATATGCACACGTAGGGATGCAGAATGGGTGGTATGGAGAATTCCCAGGAAGGATTTCTAAATGCATAAAGTCAAAGTATTTGAACATGCTATGCAGCAAGTATGAGGACGACTTGTTTATTAGCGCATTATTATCCTAAGCATGATTGCTAGGTGTACCACAACATTACAATGATATTAGAACTGGTTTACATGAATAACAGGTTTATATTAACATTTTAATCCTAGAGCATGATTTCTATATGATAAACTATAATACCATAATAGGATGCTGAAACAGTAAACATGGACCTAAGGAACAGGATATCTAATGCATGATATGCTTGCATACAATCAGCCCTAAGCATGAATTTCAAGTGCACACGTAAGAAATGTAAACCTAGAAGCATAATATCTACCCTTTAACATAGATAAACTATATAAATACCCTCTCCTTTCCACTATTCATTCCCAAATATCTGTTTACAAATTATTACAGGCCATGAATTATGAATTACACAACCAAAGAAAAAACAAGAAGTTACTTCTATAGGGAGCCTTCAATTAGGCCCAGATCTTCCAAACCTCAATGCCTTTGGTGTTTCATAGCCTTTCATAGTTCGGGCGTGTCAGAGTTCCCTAAGGACCTCAAGGGCTCTCGGGCAGTGCTCACACCCAGACATAGCCAAAATAGAGTAAGTGTAGTGTGGAATGGGCAGCCTCTGTGTGTCAAAGTTCAGAGGGAGCTCAAGGGTCCCAAGGCAATGCTCACACAGAAGGGGAAGGACCTAGACTTCTAAAAGTATATGTGAGAGTGCTTTTTATTTTTTTAAAAGGGTTTAAGTAAGAAAACAGTTTTGAAGAGGGAAATAGAAGTTTAACATCACACAAAGGACCAGGGATAGTCCAACAATCACAAACAGGGGAAATGGGATTTGAGGGACAAATACAGAGCATGTAAGGGCTGACATGTAGCAGGCAGACACATATATGCATACAATCAGAAACTCCTAAGGGTTCAGAGGATTAGGGGTACAGTAAAGTACTAGGTTAGATTAACACCTAAAACAACTAAGACCATGATTAAACTAATGTACCGGTCATAGGCATGTAAGAAGTAGGTGCTAAGTATACAGAAACATGCTGGTCATAAACAAATAAAACCTAACTTAACATGCAGAAGGGAGTTCAGGATCCTAGATACATGCTGAATAATAAGTAAAAGCAAATTAGAACCATATTGAATTACAACAGTAGTAGAAACATGTTGGTTTGAGGACTGAAATCTAAATTAGAATATACCATTGAAGTGAAGAAAGAAGTAACACAAACAGGAAGTAGGAGATGCACAATAGTTAGCCTTGGCTTGCAGCCAGCTAACTTAGAATAGTAGTATTTAGCACAGAAGAGAGAGCAAATAGTTTTTTTTTAATTGTGAGAGAGGGATTTTTGAACAGATCAGTTCATATGTAATGAGAGAAAAGTATGCATATATATAGTTTTGAAAGCTGAGTGAAAAGTAAGGTAAAAATCAGAATCAATCAACAATTGTGGAACTTAGTATCAATCAGAGTGAAATCAGCTCAAGTACTACCATGATTAAGGGATTTATTCAAACGGTGAGTAACAAATAAGGAAAGGGACCATATGTAGCTTAAAGGAATATTCAAACAGTGTAAAATCAGCATAGGTATCCCTTAATTGAAGGGGATAAATTCAAACGGCTAGTAGGAAAATAACAAAATAAGAAAAGTTCTCATGCATATAACATATAAGGAAACAATTTCAACCCAGTACAAGTATGATATTGAGACTAGGTTCATCAGATTCTAATTAAGGAAATAGGGATCAATTAACAGTAAATTAACCAGGTAACAAGGTAAGAAATAAGCTAAAGGTCGGAAATTAGTAAGAATATCCCATAAGAAATAAGTAAGGTTTTCAAATCACAAGGAACCAGGGATTCAAATAATAAATCAGGAACCCTAACAAAGTAAAATTACAGAGAATCATGGATTCGAACAGGAATAACATCAATTAAAGGAGATTAACATGAATTGAATAAATAACAGGCAAGAAGTCAGAAACCCTAGTAGTGAAATGATACGAAACTAGGGATTCATATGAATTACAGAGTGAACAGTGAGATAAACGGGAAAGCAAGAAAAATCAAAGACATAGATGAATAACATAGGATGAAATATCAGTGAATCATGAAGCTCATGAAACGCAAACACATATGCAAACATATTATCAAAGACAAGTCAGGAACTTAGGGTTTAGGACTAAAAATTAGGGATTTCAACACAACAACTCATATAAGATAAAGAAACTTGAATAAATCGTTAAAACACAGTAGAGACCTTAGGATAATACTGAAAAGTCATGGAAAAATCGTTTAAGAGGGGCCATGAAACCCTAGTTTTAAAACAGAAAGCCCTTTTTAGAGGAAATCGGAGAATCTTTGAGAAAAACAACGAAATAGCTCAAAACATACATGAATCTATCATAGATATAAAGGAATCGGAAAGTTTTAAGAGTTAGGGTTTTACAGAAAACCTCAGAGAAGATGAGAAAGACCTCGAACAGCACTGGCTCGAGCCTCAGGGTCATAAACCCTACTCGCAATCAAGCTTTGGAGGCTTGAAGTAGACAGGAACACCATGGGTGTAAGCAAACGGGTTCTCGCCATTTGAGGGCCTTAGGGAGGATATCACCAGCATAGGAGAGCCATGAGAGGCAAGAGGACGAATGCTTCAAGGTCTCCGGCAAAAGGGTGGCCGGAGAAGATGAAGGAGTTCATCGGANGGGGGGGGGGGGGGGGTACTAAGGTCGCGATGGCGCCGGGCATCAATGTCAGGCCATCCAAATCATTACTTAATTGAAATAACTTTCCGGTTTTTAACATTTATAAAAAATATTTCCGTTCACTTTATTACATGATACTAAAATAAAAGTCTGTTAATTAAAACAATGGTTTAAAGATTTCACTCAGCCATTATATCCTAATACATATCCTAGAACCCGGTGTCACAAGTACATGAGCAATTTCTAAGAGTTATACAATCATTACAAGCCTGTCCGAAATACAACTGGACAAAGAAATTTAAAAAAAATGAATAAATACAGTATGAAGGTGACTCTGCCAGCTGCGGATCGCCACCGGATGGTGCAGCTTGCCTAAGTCTCCGAATCCTCCACATTTCTATGATAGTACCTGTGCAATAAAAATGCACAGCAAGTGTAGCATGAGTACAAAACAACGTGTACTCAGTAAGTCGCGCGCCTAACCTCTGAAAGGTAGTGACGAGGGGTCAAATTAGACTCTTACTAAGGTCCGACAATATAATATATGAAAGAATATGATGAAATACAGTAGACATGTAAGACGGTGAGCAACAAGTACATATCAAGTACAGAAATCTAGGTAACCACTGAGAATAAACAACAATGTACACTTTCCTTTTTCCCAAATACATGTCAAGCCAATACCAATCGAATAGTACCAAATGGTCATGCGCACACAAGGGTAAGACAATCGGCCGGAGTCATAAGATAGTCATGCACGTGCACTACCAAGGATCGAACGGACCGTACCAAAAGTGCACCTCTCCACACAAAGTACTCACATCTATGCACTGCCGAGGATCGAACGGCCCGTACCAAAAGTGCATCTCTCAACCTCTCTATGCACTGCCGAGGATCGATTGGCCCGTCCCAAAAGTGCATCTCTCAACCTCTCAACGTACTGCCGAGGATCGAACGGCCCGTACCAAAAGTGCACCTCTCAATATAATAATCATATCTATGCATTGTCGAGAATCGAACGGCCCGTACCAAAAATGCATCTCTCAATATAGTATTCCTCTTTGTGCACTACCAAGGATCGATCGGCCCGTCCCAAAAGTGCACCTCTCAATATAATACGGCTATCCTGCTCGCGAATCATACATGCAACTCAGGTGCTCATAAGAATACATACACAAATACAAGTTCTTCCTGCTCGCGAATCACTCATCGACTCAGGAACCCAAAGTTACACATATCCACATAATAAATTCGTATTTTATCAAGAAAATCATTTTTCTCAGGAAAATGATAAAGTCTTTATTAAAAGAAACATGAAATATAGGTTTTGAAATCTTTGTTTTTGAAACTCATTTGTCCAGTTTAGTAATACTCCATGATACAACCCAATCCAAGTACACATATATTCACAGCGGAAACAATTCTCTTTTTAGGAGGTTAACCACATGAACTCTAGTTTTCTTTTTAACTTTCAATTAAGTTTTCGAACATATTAGCAGTTTAATATTACAGGAAGGGTTACAGGTACACACATAAAGCATGATAGTGGGTCCCAGACTACCCGGACATGGCATAATAGTAGCTACGCACGGACTCCCGTCACCTCGTGCGTACGTATCCCCCCAAGATAATAGCATATACTGAATTAATTCATCTAGGGGACGATTCCCCTTCACAAATTTAGAAAGGAGACTTACCTCGCTCCGAAATTCCAACACCGGCTTCCAAGCCCTTCAAATGACTCCAACGGATGCACAATGCTCCGAAACTATCACATAAATGACAAAGCAATGAAAATTCATCCTAATACTCACAACCAATTCAGATTATATACTTTCCCAACCCCGCTCGGAGAAATGACCAAAATGCCCTCGGGCCCACGTGCCCGAAAATCCGAAATTCTCGAAGATACATTCTATCCATAGCCTTACTAACTCAAACATATAATTTACTCAAATATTCATGCTCAATTCGTGGTTAAATATCCAAATTTTTCCATATTCTAGGTTTCTTCAAAGTTTTCCCAAATTTCCTACCAATTTCATGCTCAAATCCATACAAGATGACATATTTAACTTAGAAGTGGGAGGAATTCACTTACCTAGTGATGCTTGTTGAAATCCCCCTTCTTGAAGCTCCCAAAATCGCCACACCAAGATGAGAGAAATGAAGAAATGGCCAAAATCCGTTCTTAAAACACCCCACCGCCTCCAGCCATTTTCGCACCTGTGGTGCAATAGCCGCTCATGCGGCTCCGCAGCTGCAGAAATTCCATCACAGGTGCGGCCCTGACTCAGCCTAGCAACTTCCGCTACTGCGGTCCCTCTTTGCACCTGCGATTCCGCAGGTGCGACCAAACTCCCTCACTTGCGGCTCCGCACCTGCGGCCAAATCCTCGTAGGTGCGGATCACACTAGATGACAGCAATCATCACTTCTTCAAACTTCAACTTTGATTCGTTAACCACCCGGAATCCACCCGAGGCCCCCCGGGATCCCATCCAATTATACCAACCTGTCCCAAAATATGACAAGGACTAGATCGAGCCCTCAAATCACATCAAACAACACCGAAATCACGAATCGCAGTCAAATCCAATTCTTTAAGAACTTAGAATTTCAAACTTCTACATCCGATGCCGAAACCTATCAAATCACGTCCGATTGACCTCAAATTTTGCACACAATTCATACTCAACATTACGGCCCTGCTCCAACTTTCGAAATCGCATTCCGACCTCGATATAAAAACTTCCACTTTCGGTCGGATTTCCCAAAAACCTTTAAATTTCTATCTTTAGCCAAATGACTCCAAAAGGACATATGGACATCGAAATTCACTTCTGATCGTGCTCCCAATTCCAGAATTACCATATGGAGCTATTCCCAGACTCGGAAGATACATTCTACCCATAGCCTTACTAACTCAAACATATAATTTACTCAAATATTCATGCTCAATTCGTGGTTAAAAATCCAAAATTTTCCATATTCTAGGTTTCTTCAAAGTTTTCCCAAATTTCCTACCAATTTCATGCTCAAATCCATGCAAGATGACATATTTAACTTAGGAGTGGGAAGAATTCACTTACCTAGTGATGCTTGTTGAAATCCCCCTTCTTGAAGCTCCCAAAATAGCCACACCAAGATGAGAGAAATGAAGAAATGTCAAAAATCCGTTCTTAAAACACCCCACCGCATTCTGACCTCGATATCAAAGCTTCCACTTTCAGTCGGATTTCCCAAAAACCTTCAAATTTCTATCTTTAGCCAAATGACTCCAAAAGGACATACAGACATCGAAATTCACTTCCGATCGCGCTCCCAATTCCAGAATTACCATACGAAGCTATTCCCAGACTCGGAATC
This sequence comes from Nicotiana paniculata, assembly GCA_005239505.1. Taxonomy (NCBI): domain Eukaryota; kingdom Viridiplantae; phylum Streptophyta; class Magnoliopsida; order Solanales; family Solanaceae; genus Nicotiana; species Nicotiana paniculata. The sequence goes on along the minus strand of ML351082.1, from coordinate 135,060 downwards.
CCAAACGGACATCAACCTCACTGATATGCACTTCAAGCCCAAATTTATGAAATCCTTCAAAAATGCTAACTTCCACAATATACGCCGAACGCTCTCGGGTTATCCAAAACCCGATCCGGACATACACCCAAGTCTGAAATCATCATACAAACCTGTTGGAACCTTCAAATCCTGATTAAGAGATCGTTTACTCAAAAATCCAATCTTAGTTGATTTCTCCCACTCAAGGCTTCGGAAATGAGAATTTCCTTTCCAAATAAATTATAAACTTCCTGGAATTCAATTCCGACCACACCCATGGGTCATAATACCTGAAACGAAGATGCTCATGACTTCAAACCGCTGAAAGATGCGCTAGGACTCAAAACGACCGGTCGAGTCGTTACATTCGCCCCCACTTAAACCGATGTCCATCCTCGAACATGCTAAAAACTACTCTGGAGCTTGCTGAAATCACTGTTTAACATCTCAAGCACTTGCCCGTGCTACCACAACCCAGTCGAGCACAATAGCTTGATCAAATCAGGAGATCTCTTATTTATCTATATAATAAGCTCAGAATTCATTCAAACACCTGAAATTTCTCTAGCCAGGCCTAGTGTCAATATATACAAGCACTGCATCAACTAGCACACGATATACCAGATCATAACTGCATACCCTTGCTGAATCGGCGTCATGCACCGCGTAACCCATTATCTGACCACAATGAAGCTCCCTGAACCTTAATAGCCAAAATTCCACGAATCTGATGCTCCCAATGCACCTCATAGCAAATATGCATACACCCTGCTATAATGCTGACGATAGCACCACGACGGAGGAAATGTGCAGAAATTCGTACTCAACTGCAGAGTTAACAAATCCTTGAATATCTCATCTTGACTAGAATCATCACTTTGGTATGAACCTGAATAATGGTATTTATTCTTTAATATAAACTTCACATAACCTCATCGCACTGATCCCTGATCCAAAAATCTCGTCTCACCCGGTATGAACTTCTCAGACAACAAGTCACCCCAAACATGGCTAACAGCCTCACATGATACCATATCGCGCCAATAGGCCATAACTCGAACATGACAATAAGAAATCACTCAGGACGGAACTACTCAGCTCACGCAACTAATATGAGTTCTTACCAGAAAATAGGAAATAAAACACAAGAAAATAAATACATATTAACCCTTGTCATCATCACACTGTTGCGGCGTGCAACCCTATCCAAATAACATACCCGTGGCGGCGTGCCACCCGATCCCATCATAGAATTTACATAAGAAGATATATATACAGAGCTGATTTGCTCACTATTACGAATTACTGAATATCGATCACAAGTACGCTAAGTGCATAATGCCATCCTGGGGAGACTGATAAAGCCATAGGCTACAAAACTCAAGCACAATTGAGGTGCGATATATATATATATATATTTATACTCTCTGGATCTCAAGAGCTATCCTGCTCACATAACGTCCCTGCTACGCGGGACCTCAACACATAAGAAATTATCAAAGTCATTTCACAACTCGTACGACACAATCACAATAACACATAAATTCGACGAAGACGGAACAACACCCGTTGTTCTAATACCATTCCATGAAATCGCTCTTACTGAAAGGAACATGCTTGGCTCATACAGAGCCCATAATCATATTTAAATCCATCCACCAACATCGAGCCACCTCGCTCGCACCAAACTTAGCTGTTAGCTTTTACCTGGGTCAAAATTAACCCACTTTCTCTCCTAATACACGAGAAAAACCATCATCACCGGGACGAACACCCCATAATCCATAATCAACTAAACCGGACGCCCTCCAGGCGTAAATTCTCAATCAAGAAATATTGCACTTCTTTATACTCAGTCCAAATTTGAAATCCATCAAGTGACTACATGTCATACTTTACACAATCTTTTCGCGGTCATGCTTCCACGACCTTCCACACAAGGCAACAAGTCTGCCCATTTATAACACCGACCACACTAAGGCCGCAAAACACATCAAGAACCCAGAACCAGGGTACAAAAACTCCTTTACCGAATACCAATCTCAGGTGACACTGAAGATAACACCGGCTTACACTGAACTTTCAAATCACTTGGCCTTGCTCTTCCGAGGTCATGACACCCTTATAAAAATCAAACCTAAATCTCGATTCCAAATACATGCTGCTTCCCGCACTTAACGTACCAACATGAGGTAGCGCAAGAATTCCATCATAACTTTCGAACCACCAATAGGGAGAACACTTCATCATCTAGAAACTTTTTATTTGACTCAATTGAAGAGTACCATCTCAACACACGAGTGAATTCCCATTGTCACCCAAATCATGCAAATCCTTAAGTAGTATTCTATACCACCATAACCCTTCCAGGATCTGCCTACACATGACAAGACATGGCACTCAAATGTTCCCACTTGAAATCCATTACGACGGCCGACAAGCCCTACACACACCGACACAAACCACATGCATAACTTAATCACACTAAATGAATCAATCACTGCCACAAATATGCCATTTCAACTATGGCTAATCAATATATCTTCTTTTAATCATCATTAATTGCCTCAGGAACAATAACAACTTCCCTCAACCCATAGCAAACTAAACCCTCACTCATCCCGAGTTACCTTGATTCACGAGACTATGCTGCCCAAATCCCGCAATCCATCTCATACCCTTCTGATAATATTTTCTTCAATCCGGAGTCTATTTCTCTCACTCCTCCAATATTATCTTGCATGCTGAAACATAACATAGAACATTCCAACCGTCCTCATTTTTCTCAGAGATTACTCTGCAAAAGCTAGATTCTCGATCATACTGCTGCCTGAAATCCTTAATTTCTGCATTCTCAACTTTTGAACTCACTAAGACCTCTATTGAGAGTCACCCACTCTGACTGGCCCCGAATACAATCAACTCCAAGGCTCTCCTAGAACAGGAACACCTTTTTCAACGAAACACGTGACTGAGTCACTATCCTTACAACTTACCAACACGCCAAAAATCCTCAACCCCATGCGAAAACAATCCTACAACCCAACTGCAGATGGTGGGACTCCCCCACTTAACTCGAGGCTACTCCTTGCACCACTCTAGACCCTTCTAATATCCTTCCTCCTTCGATAACACGATCTTGCTCAGCCAATCCATCCAAACCTTCCAAATTCTCTTGCTAGCACTCCTTAAATACTCGAATTCTCTAGCATCATTCACACATTCTATCTCCTACCGACTAGCCACTAGGACCCCTCACAGAACCTGCCGACACCGCCATTGCTAACCTATCCCCAGAAGACAACCCACCTGTAGAATTCACCCGCGAAAACCTCCCAACGATGCTGAAATGCACGCTCTCTGCGACCTCAATACCCCATCCTACGCCCTGCTTCATTCCAGGATCATTCTTTGGCAACTGCATTCCTCAATACTTCCTCTCAATACTCTAACCCCACGCAACCGAAGAAACCATAGCACCGACAAACCTAACACATTTCCTTCGATCAATGACGACGTATAAACGTCACAGGTGCATACTCCATCTCACTTGAAGACACCAAGTATTACTACTTTATCAATCCTAACCGAGCCATTCATACTGAAAATGCCTTCCCTCTGCCGAAACAAAAGCACTGAAATCCCGAAATCACACTCTGAGAAGACCTCCCTTCAACCATTCATGTTCCTCTACATGCGGGCTATGTTCTGTCATCATATCGACACCGCACGACAATCAATTGCAACCATCATCACTACCCTAGCACAACCTTAAGGCTCCCGGAAACACAACTACTGAGCTGAAACCACATATTACCCTTCTGCAGGGCCATAACAACAACCACGACCATTTACACATGGAAGAATCTCGAATTACATTTGTAGCGCCATTTCCGTTCCTCAAACTCCTGATCCATAGCAAGCGCTTCGCGACGCGTAAGATTGAGTAGGAATGAACATAGGCATAAGCCTCAAAGGAATCAACTCGCACGATGAAGAATCAAGAAGGGAAGTACTCCTAACAGCCTTGCAGCCTCTCGAAGATAAGTACAGACGTCTCTGTACCGATCCCCAAGACTCTACTAGACTTGCTCATGACTCGTGAGACCTAGGGGAACCTAGCGCTCTGATACCATGTTGTCATGACCCAAAATCCCTAAGGTCGTGATGGCGCCGGACATCAATGTCTGGCCATCCAAATCATTACTTAATTGAAATAACTTTCCGATTTTTAACATTTATGAAAAACATTTCCGTTCACTTTATTACATGATACACCAATAAAAGCCTGTTAATTAAAACAATGGTTTAAAGAATTCACTCAGCCATTATATCCCAACACATATCCCAGAACCCGGTGTCACAAGTACATGAGAAATTTCTAAGAGTTATACAATCATTACAAGCCTTTCCGAAATATAACTGGACAAGGAAATTTAAAAAAATGAATAAATACAGTATGAAGGTGACTCTGCCAGCTGCGGATCACCTCCGAATGGTGCAGCTCGCCTAGGGGGACAATTCCCCCTCAAAAAGTTAAAAAGGAGACTTACCTCGCTCCGAAATTCCAACACCGGCTTCCAAGCCCTTCCGATGACTCCAATGGATGCACAACGCTCCGAAACTACCACATAAATGACAAAGCAATGAAAATTCATCCTAATAATCACAACCAATTCAGATTATATACTTTCCCAACCCCGCTCGGAGAAATGACAAAAATATCCTTGGGCCCACGTGCCCGAAAATTCGAAATTCTCGAAGATACATTCTACCCACAGCCTTACTAACTCAAACATATAATTTACTCAAATATTCATGCTCAATTTGTGGTTAAAAATCCAAATTTTTCCATATTCTAGGTTTCTTCAAAGTTTTTCAAAATTTCCAACCAATTTCATGCTCAAATCCATGCAAGATCACATATTTAACTTAGGAGTGGGAGGAATTCACTTACCTAGTGATGCTTGCTGAAATCCCCCTTCTTGAAGCTCCCAAAATCGCCACACCAAGATGAGAGAAATGAAGAAATGGAAAAAATCCGTTCTTAAATTACCCCACTGCCTCCAGCCATTTTCGCACCTGTGGTGCAATAGCCGCTCCTGTGGCTCCGCACCTGCGGAAATTCCATCGCAGGTGCGGCCCTGACTCAGCCCAATAACTTCCGCTCCTGCGATCCCTCTTCGTACCTGCGATTCTCGAGGTGCGAGAAAACTCTCGCACCTGCGGCCAAATCCTCGCAGGTACGGATCACACCAGATGACAGCAATCTTCACTTCTTCAAACTTCAACTTTGATCCGTTAACCACCCGGAATCCACCCGAGGCCCCGGGACCCCATCCAATTATACAACAGTCCCAAAACATGACACGGACTTGTTCGAGCCCTCAAATCATATCAAACAACACCGAAATCACGAATCACACTCCAATCTGATTCTTTAAGAACTTAGAATTTCTAACTTCTACATCTGATGCCGAAACCTATAAAATCACGTCCGATTGACCTCAAATTTTGCACACAAGTCATATTCAACATTACGGACCTGCTCCAACTTTCGGAATTGCATTCCGACCTCGATATCAAAACTTCCACTTCCGGTCGAATTTCCCATAAACCTTCAAATTTCTATCTTGATCCAAATGACCTTAAAATGACGTACGAACATCCAAATTCACTTCCGATCTCGCTCCCAATTCTGGAATTACCATACAGATCTATTCCCAAATTCGGAATCCCAAACAGACATCAACCTCAGTGATATGCACTGCTAACTTCCACAATATACGCTGAAACGCTCCCGATTTATCGAAAACTCGATCCGGACATACACCCAAGTCCGAAATCATCATACGAACCTGCTGGAACCTTAAAATCCTGATTCAGAGATCATTTACTCAAAATTCCAATCTTAGTTGATTTCTCCAACTCAAGGCTTCTAAAATGAGAATTTTCTTTCCAAATAAATTCTAAACTTCCTGGAATTCAATTCCGACCACGCCCACGGGTCATAATACCTGAAACGAAGATGCTCGCGACTTCAAACCGCTGAACGACGCGCTAGGACTCAAAATGACTGGTCGGGTCGTTACATCTCCCCCACTTAAACCGACGTTTGTCCTCGAACGTGCTAAGAACTGCTCTGGAGCTTCCTGAAATCACTGTTTAACATCTCAAGCACCTGCCCGTGCTACCACAACCCAGTCGAGCACAATAGCTTGATCAAATCTGGATATTTCTTATTTATCCATATAATAAGCTCAGAATTCATTCAAACACCTGGAATTTCTCTAGCCAGGCCTAGTTTCAATATATACAAGCACTGCATCAACTAGCACATGATATACCAGATCATAACTGCATACCCTTGCTGAATCGGCGCCATGCACCGCGTAACCCATTATCTGACCACAATGAAGCTCCCTGAACCTTAATAGCCAAAATTCCACGAATTTGATGCTCCCAATGCACCTCATAACAAATATGCATACACCCTGCTATAATGCTGGCGATACCACCACGACGGAGGAAATGTGCAGAAATTCATACTCAACTGTAGAGTTAACAAATCCTTGAATATCTCATCTTAACTAGAATCATCACTTTGGTATGAACCTGAATAATGGTATTTATTCTTTAATATACACTTCACATAACCTCATCGCACTGATCCCTGATCCAAAAATCTCGTCTCACCCGGAATGAACTTCTCAGACAACAAGTCACCCCAAACATGGCTAACAGCCTCACATGATACCACATCGCGCCAATAGGCCATAACTCGAACATGATAATAAGAAAAGACTCAGGACTGAACTACTCAGCTCAAGCAACTAATATGAGTTCTTACTAGAAAATAGGAAACAAAACACAAGAAAATAAATACATATTAACCCTTGTCATCATCACACTGTTGCGGCGTGCAACCCGATCCAAATAACATACCCGTGGCGGCGTGACACCCGATCCCATCATAGAATTTACATAAGAAGATATATATATATACGGACCTGATTTGCTTACTATTAAGAATTACTGAATATCAATCACAAGCACGCTAAGCGCATAATGCCATCCTGGGGAGACTGATAAAGCCATATGCTACAAAACTCAAGCACAACTGAGGTGCGATATATATATATATATATACTCTAGATCTCAAGAGCTATCATGCTCACATAACGTCCCTACTACGCGGGACCTCAACACATAAGAAATTATCGAAGCCGTTTCACAACTCGTACGGCACACTCACAATAACACATAAATTCAACGAAGAAGGAACAAAACTCGTTGTTATAATACCTTTCCATGAAAGCGCTCTTACTTAAAGGAACATGCCTGGCTCATACGGAGCCCATAATCATATTTAAATCCATCCACCAACATCGAGCCACCTCGCTCGCACCAAACTTAGTTGTTAGCTTTTACCTGGGTCCACATTAACCCACTTTCTCTCCTAATACACGAGAACAACCATCATCACCGGGTCTAACACCCATAATCCATAATCAACTAAACCGGACGCCCTCCAGACGTAAATTCTCAATCAAGCAATATTGCACTTCTTTATACTCAGTCCAAATTTGAAATCCATCAAGTGACTACATGTCATACTTTACACAATCTTTTCGCGGTCATGCTTCCACGACCTTCCATACAAGGCAACAAGTCTGCCCATCCATTACATCGACCACACTAAGTCCGCAACACATATTGAGAACCCAGGACCAGGGTACAAAGCCTCCTTCATCGAATACTGATCTCAGGTGACACTGAAGATAACACCAGCTTACGCTGAACTTTCAAATCACTTGGCCTTGCTCTTCCGAGCTCATGATACCCTTATAAACATCGGACCTAAATCTTGATTCCAGTTACATACTGCTTCCCGCACTTAATATACCAACATGAGGTAGCGCAAGAATTCCATCATAACTTTCGAACCACCAATAGGGCGAACACTTCATCATCTAGAAACGTTTTGCTTAACTCAATTCAAGAGTACCATCTCAAAACACGAGTGAATTCCCATTGTCACCCAAATCATGCAAATCCTTAAGTAGTAGTCTATACCACCATAACCCTTCCGGGATCCGCCTACACATGACAGGCCATAGCACTCAAATGTTCCCACATGAAATCCATTACAACGGCCGACTAGCCCCGCACACACCGACACAAACCACATGCATAACATAATCACACCGAAGGAACCGATCACTGCCACAAATGTGCCATTTCAACCATGGCTAATCAATGTATCTTCTTTTAATCATCATTAATTGCCTTAGGAACAATAACAACTTCCCTCAACCCATAGAAAACTCAACCCTCACTTATCCCGAGTGACCATGATTCACGACACTATGCTGCCCAAATCCCGCAACCCGTCTCATAACCTTCTGATAATATTTTCTTCAATGCGGAGTCTATTTCTCTCACTCCTCAAATATTATCTTGCATGCTGAAACATAACATAGAACATTCCAACCGTCCTCATTTTTCTCAGAGATTACTCTACAAAAGCTTGATTCTCGATCATACTGCTGCCTGAAATCCTTAATTGCCGCATTCTCAACTTTTGAACTCAATAGGACCGCTATTGAGAGTCATCCACTCTAAATGGCCCAGAATACAATCAAATTCAAGGCTCTCCTAGCACAGGAACACCCTTTTCAATGAAACACGTGACTGAGTCACTATCCTTACAACTCGCCAACATGCCGAAAATCCTCAACCCCATGCGAAGACAATCCTACAACCCAACTGCAGATGGTGGGACTCCCCCACTTAACCCGAGGCTACTCCTTGCACCACTCTAGACCTTGTTGAGATCCTTCCTCCTTTGATAACACGATCTTGCTCAGCCAATCCATCCAAACCTTCCAAATTCTCTTGCTAGCACTCCTTAAATACTTGAATTCTCTAGAATCATTCACACATTCTATCTCCTACCGACTAGCCACTAGGACCCCTCAGAGAACCTTCCAACCCCTCCATTACTAACCTATCCCAAGAAGACAACCCACCTGTAGAATTCACCCGCGAAAACCTCCTAACGATGCTGAAATGCACGCTCTTTGCGACCTCAATACCCCATCCTACGCCTGCTTCATTCCAGGATCATTCTTTGCCAACCGCATTCCTCAATACTTCCTCTCAATACTCTGAACCCACGCAACCGAAGAAACCATAGCACCGACAAACCTAACACATTCCATTCGATCAATGACGACGTCTACACGTCACAGGTGCATACCCCATCTCACTTGAAGACACCAAGTCTTACTACTTTTTCAATCCCAACCGAGCCATTCATACTCCAAATGCATTCCCTCTGCCGGAACAAAAGCACTGAAATCCAGAAATCACACTCTGAGAAGACCTCCCTTCAACCATTCATCTTCCCCTACATGCGGGCAACATTCTATCATCATACTGACACCGCGCGACAATCAATTACAACCATCATCACTACCTGAGCACAGCCTTAAGGCTCCCGAAAACACAGCTACTGAGCTGAAACCACATATTACCCTTCCGCAGGACCATAAAAACAACCACGAACATTTACACATGGAAGAATCTCGAATTAAATTCGTAGCGCCATTTCCGTTCCTCAAATACCTGATCCATAGCAAGAGCTTCGCGACGCGTAAGACTGAGTAGGAATGAACATAGGCATAAGCCTCAAAGGAATCAACTTGCACGATGAAGAATCAAGAAGGGAAGTACTCCTAATAGCCCTGTAGCCTCTCGAAGATAAGTACAAACGTCTCCGTACCGATCCGCAAGTATCTACTAGACTTGCTCATGACTCGTGAGACCTACGAGGAACCTAGCGCTCTAATACCATGTTGTCATGACCCAAAATCCCTAAGGTCATGATGGCGCCGGACATCAATGTTAGGCCAGCTAAATCGTTACTTAATTGAAATAACTTTCCGGTTTTTAACATTTATGTTCACTTTATTACATGATACTCAAATAAAAGTTTGTTAATTAAAACAATGGTTTAAAGATTTCATTCAGCCATTATATCCCAATATATATATCGCAGAACCCAGTGTCACAAGTACATGAACAATGTCTAAGAGTTATACAATCATTACAAGCCTGTCCGATATACAACTGGACAAGGAAATTTAAAAAAATGAATAAATACAGTGTGAAGGTGACTCTGCCAGCTGGGGATCACCTTCGGATGGTGCAGCTCGCCTTAGTCTCCGAATCCTCCACATTGCTATGATAGTACCTGTCAATAAAAAAGCACAGCAAGTGTAGCATGAGTACAAAACAATGTGTACTCAATAAGTCGCCCGCCTAACCTTAGAGAGGTAGTGACGAGGGGTCAAATTAGACTCTTACTAAGGTCCGACAATATAATATATGACAGAATATGATGAAACACAGTAGACATGTAAGACAGTGAGCAACGAGTACATATCAAGTACAGAAATCCAGGTAACCACTGATAATAAACAACAATGTACACATTCTTATTTCCCAAATACATGTCAAGCCAATACCAATAGAATAGTACCAAATGGTCATGCGCACACAAGGTAAGACAACCGGCCGGATTCATAAGATAGTCATGCACGTGCACTGCCGATGATCGAACGGCCCGTATCAAAAGTGCACCTCCCCACACAAAGTACTCACATCTATGCACTATCGAGGATCGAACGGCCTGTACCAAAAGCGCATCTCTCAACCTCTCTATGCACTGCCGAGGATCGATCGGCCGTCCCAAAAGTGCACCTTTTAACCTCTCGACGCATTGCCGAGGATCGAACGGCCCTTCCCAAAAGTGCACCCCTCAATATAATAATCATATATATGCAGTGCCGAGGATCGAACGGCCCGTACCAAAAGTACATCTCTCAATATAGTAATCCTCTCTGTGCACTGCCGAGGATCGATCGGCTTGTCCCAAAAGTGCACCTCTCAGTATATTACAGCTAGCCTGCTCGCGAATCATACATGCGACTCAGGCGCTCATAAGAATACATACACAAACATAGGGTCTTCCTGCTAGCGAATCACTCAGCGACCCAGGCACCCAAAGTTACACATATCCACATAATAAATTCGTATTTTATCAAGAAAACCGTTTTTCTCAAGAAAATGGTAAAGTCTTAATTAAAATAAATATGAAATATAGGTTTTGAAATCTTTATTTTTGAAACTCATTTTTCTAGTTTAGTAATACTCTATGATACAACCCAATCCAGGTACACATATATTCACAGCGGAAATAATTCTCTTTTTAGGAGGTTAACAACATGAACTCTAGTTTTCTCTTAAACTTTTGATTAAGTTTTTGGTCATATTAGCAGTTAAATATTACATGCAGGGTTACAGGTACACACATAAATCATACTAGTGGGTCCTAGACTACCCGGATATGGCATAATAGTAGCTACGCACGGACTCCCGTCACCTCGTGCATACGTAACCCCCAAAGATAATAGCAGATACTGAATTAATTCACCTAGGGGGACGATTCCCCCTCACAAATTTATAAAGGAGACTAACCTCGCTTCGAAATTCCAACACCGGCTTCCAAGCCCTTCCGATGACTCCAACGGATGCACAACGCTCTGAAACTACCACATAAATGACAAAGCAATAAAAATTCATCCTAATACTCACAACCAATTCAAATTATATACTTTCCCTACCCCGCCCGGAGAAATGACCAAAATACCCTCGGGCCCACGTGCCCGGAAATCCAAAATTCTCGAAGATACATTCTACCCATAGCCTTACTAACTCAAACATATAATTTACTCAAATATTCATGCTCAATTTGTGGTTAAAAATCTAAATTTTTCCATATTCTAGGTTTCTTCAAAGTTTTCCCAAATTTCCTACAAATTTCATGCTCAAACCATGCAAGATCACATATTTAACTTAGGGGTGGGAGGAATACACTTATCTAGTGATGCTTGCTGAAATCTCCCTTCTTGAAGCTCCCAAAATCGCCACACCAGGATGAGAAAAATGAAGAAATGGAAAAAATCCTTTCTTAAAACACCCCACTGCCTCCATCCATTTTCGCAACTGCGGTGCAATAGCCGCTCCTGCGGCTCCGCACCTTCGGAAATTCCATCACAGGTGCGGCCCTGACTCAGCCCAGCAACTTCCGCTCCTACGGTCCCTCTTTGCACCTGCGGCCAAATCCTAGCAGGTGTGGATCACACTAGATGACAGCAATCTTCACTTCTTCAAACTTCAACTTTGATCCGTTAACCACCCGAAATCCACCCGAGGCCCCCGGGACCCCTTCCAATTATACCAACCTGTCCCAAAACATGAAACGGACTTGATCGAGCCCTTAAATCACATCAAACAACACCGAAATCATGAATCGCACTCAAATCCGATTCTTTAAGAACTTAGAATTTCAAACTTCTACATCCAATGCCGAAACCTATCAAATCACGTCCGATTGACCTCAAATTTTGCACACAAGTCATATTCAACATTACATACCTACTCCAACTTCCGGAATCGCATTCCAACCTCGATATTAAAACTTCCACTTTCGGTCGAATTTCCCAAAAACCTTCAAATTTCTATCTTTAGACAAATGACTCCAACATGACCTACAGACATCCATGTTCACTTCTTATCGCGCTCCCAATTCCAGAATTACCATACGGAGCTATTCCCATAATCGGAATGCCAAACGGACATCAACCTCACTGATATGCACTTCAAGCCCAAATTCATGAAATCCTTCTAAAATGCTAACTTCCACAATATACGCCGAAACGCTCCCGGGTTATCCAAAACCCGATCCGGACATACACCAAGTCTGAAATCATCATACAAACCTGCTGGAACCTTCAAATCCTGATTCGGAGATCGTTTACTCAAAATTTCAATCTTAGTTGATTTCTCCAACTCTAGGCTTCTGAAATGAGAATTTCCTTTCCAAATAATTTCTAAACTTCCTGGAATTCAATTCCAACCATGCCCACGGGTCATAATACCTGAAACGAAGATGCTCACGACTTCAAACCGCTGAACGATGCGCTAGGACTCAAAATGACCGTTCGGGTCGTTACAAATAAAATATCTAATAATTATACAAAAAATGAAATTGAGGTTAAATAAGTACAATTAAGTTAATAGGATAATATAAGAAATATATAATGGCTAATCAGTGATTAAAATGGTATAAAATATACAATTAGGCTATAATTATAAAATTGCTGTAATTATAATTAAATAATGCCAAATTTGGCTAATTTATGAAAGAATTAAATCCTGACAGGAATAGAACGGTATATTGAGCTAAGAAATAATTTGAAATTACTTGTAATGCAATTTATGAATAGTTATTGAATATAAAACACTAAATAAATAGGAAAATAAATTTGTAAAATTATGAAAAAATGCCAGTTATTATGAAAAGTGATTTTGAGGTGTATATACAAATTTTAAAAATAGTTTGAGGAAAAATTGGGTATCAACAGTAAGACCAATCATCTCTATGACAAACCAGAACAATACATGTGATAACGGAGTCGGTTGCAACTATCTCCGCCATAGAAGGAAGAGAGTAATATCCGGCCTGGCCTCCCCCTTTAGGGCGACCTTGACCTACCCGACCTCCACCTCTAGCTGAATATGCAGGTAGAGTGGAAATTAGTGCGGTAACCATGGCCTGAGGACCTAGTGGAATACGCGAAGCCTGAGTAGTCGGTCGAGGTGCACCCCTCCTGAGTATGGGGCAATCCCTCACCATGTGGCGAGTGGTACCACACTCAAAATAAGCTTCTCGAAAGACGTGGCTATTGTGACTTGTTTGTTCATGATCAGCTGGATTGACCGCTGAAAGTACCTCTTGTAGGAGGTGCACTAAACAATGTCGGTGCATAATTAGGAACCCAGGGCCTAGGAATGGCCGGAATACTGCTGGAACCTGGAAGTTCTGAATGAATAGGGTGGCTCACATAGCCCCTACCATGACGGGCTGCAACTGGGGCACGGGCACCACTGTATGTTCCAGAATCTCGAGGCCTCCCTTTTCTCTCTCTCCCCATCCCACATACCTTCCAATATCCTAGTGATATCCACTACCTACTGGTATGCGATTTCCATCTCTAGTTATCGGTCCATGTTAAATATGATACCGGAGTTGAGCCCCTCGATAAATCGACGAACTCACTCTCTAGAAGTAGCAACAAAGGGTGGTGCATGCTTGGACAAAATTACTGAACCTACCTGCATACTCCGATACAGTCATAGAACCCTGGAAAAACTGCTCAAACTCTACACGACATGCATCCTTGAGATTCTAAGGAACTAACTCCCTCAAGAACATATCTGTGAACTGATCCCAGGTGAGTGCAGCTGCCTCGGCCGGACTACCCAACTCATACTCTCGCCACCACTGATAAGTCGCTCCCTTAAGCTGGAATGTAGTGAAAGAATTCCTACTAGACTCCACAATACCTATCGTATAGAGGATACGATGGCACTCCTCAAGAAAATCATGGGCATCCTCTGACGCCAAACCACTGAAAGTAGTAGGGTGGCATTTTGTTTACCTCTCGAGCCTGAGCTGCTCTCCCACAGAAGCAGCTGCCCTAACCTCGGGCTGAATTGGGGCAACCGGCTATACTGGTATGACCTCTGGAACCTGGTCAACCTGGACCCGCTGCTCTGGGGTACAGGCGGCGGGAGTGATCTCATCCAAGTCACACCTCTATATGAGGTTATGAAACGGTCAGAGCAATAACATTACCCAACAATGAGTCGGGGTCGATTTTCCACAGGGAACTATGGATGGGACTTAGGAGTATATATTAGAGTGAATGAGCTTGAATTATCTCGAATTTCACTTACACAAAAGTTGGTTTGTATCTAAATCTATTTTAAACTAAAAATTAAAGTTAGCAAATTTTTTTTGTTTGTTTTTCAAATGGTAAAAAAGGCCTAGGGCTATGACCTTCACCTAGGTGTTTGCTTAATGGGTTGTAAGCCTTAAAGCTTGTTTTATTGATCGGGATGGATTATAGCTATCAACACTCGAGTACCCACTCAATACCTATCGGTTAGAGAGTGATTTTGCCCAATTAGGCTTTCTCAAAACCAAATGGGTATTGAATAATGCAGTTGATAATAAGCTCAAGTAGAGTTTTACTATATCTAGATTCAACCCTTTAATTGGTTTATCAAACTCTCTCTTTTATGTAGGTCATTGTGGATCCAAAACTCCTCCTCTATAACTCTCTGTTTGAACCTCACTTAAGAATGTAGCACTTAATTCAAACATTACTGAAAGGTTCGCTCATCTCTCTCAAAAGAATGTCGCAAGTACAGCTTTAAGTACCATAGACTTGCCCCTCATGTAAATCACCACTAATGTAAGCTCACTCGGCTTGAAATCATGTAAAGCTTCTTCGAAATGCAATGAAGGCTTTTGAACTAAGGTTGGATATACTATGATAGAACAGGTTCATCTTTCCTTAAGCACTCAATTTTTTCTCATTGGCTCATGCTTTGCCACTTTTGGGGCATTTTATTTCCCATAGGTTGGGTTAGAGAGACTTAGCATCACTCTTTCTTTGTCATGATATTCGTTTCCTCCTTCTTTGTTTTATCCATGCTTTGCATCATTACCATTCTTTGAAATCCCATCAACTTTTCGACTTATTCACTTTCTTTTTGCATTTTTCTTTTTTTTCTTTCTTTTTATTGCCTTTCCTTTTATTCATTTCTTTTTTCTTTTTGTGCCATGATACCTTTTTCAAACTCCTCTTCTCTCCCCCAAACTTACATTTTTAGCTAATACTTTCGTAAGAGTGTTAAGGAAAGCTCGGGTGCCAAGAGAGGGTCACGACAGAATGGGTAAAGGCTTGTAACATGGTAATCAAATGAGAAAGGTTTTAGGCTCAAATGGATTGACTAGGGATAACAACATTTGTGGGCCATGAAAAATTTCAAGCGGGTCAAGGAGAGCCTACAATCACTTCTCGAGCCAGGAAAACTTAAAATTTCGCTTAGAAACACATTCGGGGAAAGTTCTAGGCCATTTGCACGAGTACTTGGACTTGCAAAAAATCATATCACGTCTCATGCAGCTGGATTGTTAAAAAGGATAGAGTCGAGGGCCCACAACGACTATATTCAAGATTGAAAATCACTATGGCTCGACTAAACCACTTGATGATTGCCTAAGTCAACGCAAGAGTCACAAGGTCACTAACTAGAGCTACTTCTTTCCAGAAAATCTTGTTTTTAACCATAAGCACGTAGTCAAGTGTGTTGGCACCAAGTGAAGCATGTTTGACTCTTTTATTCATTACTAATACTATTCTTACCTAAACACAAAAAACGGACTCAATCCCTTAAGAAGGTTGTCACGCCATCCATCATTGGGAAGAATCACCCGGTTCACACAAAAACTACCTTTGAAAAGAACCGTGGCATTAAGAAGACTCCAGGAATCTGCGGACGCCAGCAGATCTACATCGTGTCTCCATAGAAATGATCAGCTACTGCTCAAAGAAACAACTCAGACCGGAACCTGGATCTACACAAGAAGTGCAGAGTACAGTATCAGTACAACCGACCACATGTATTGGTAAGTGCCGAGCCTAACCTCGACGAAGTAGTGACGAGGCTACGGCGGGGCATCTATAATATAACCCGTATATAAAGTATAATAAAGCATGAAGGGAATACTAAACTAAATAAACAATAACTTGCAGCAATTAATAAAATAACTCATCTAACATTTCCAGATCTCAGCTATAACCAATCCTTAAGAAAATTTCCAAATTTCCATTTAAATAACAATAAGAGCAGAATATGAAATGACAACAATAAAACAATGAGTATTCCAGTCTTTATTTTATAACTAATAAAATATGAATATTCTCTCTTATTACTCCTTGTTGCGGCGTGCAACTCGATCCCACATGTCCATCCTTATTGTTCCTCCCTATATATATCACCATTATTTCTCCTGTTGCGGCGTGCAACACGATCCCACCTGTCCACCCTTATTACTCCTTGTTGCGGCGTGCAACCCGCTCCCACCAGACAATCTCATTTCATTATTTATAATAAAGGTTTCATAAATTAGATCAAAGTCTTTCACAGTATTTATGTCTCAACAATGGTAAACAGAAAGTTGTACTATTCAGAAGCTTCACTAATTATCATTACATAGTGAAACCAACCAGAATGTATCATAAAACACTGACAACTAGCTCAACCATTAATGTACCACAATGAAGCTAAGTAACAATTAATACTTCCTAACAAGTGAAACAATATCTAACAAACAAGTAGACAAAAAACAAGTAGGCATGGAGGCATCAATGATCATGAAACAATTAAGACATGAGTATAATAAATTGGAAACAGGGAACGGAACATGCTAATAGGTAATTTGGTGGTGCATAGATACTCGTCATTTCACCTATACACCACACACATACATTTTCACATAACATTTAAGTCGGGAATCCCTAATCCCTCATGTCAAAGTTAGACCAAACACTTACCTCAATTTTGCAGGCCACTCACTGCTCAAGCACAACTTTTCCTTTAGAATTTACCTCCAACCCACTCGTATCTTTATGCTAAACAATTTGACGTCGATCAATGTTGAAATTCAAAGACCAAAGAGACCTTGAAATGGAGCCTCTAAGCTAAACCTCGTCGGCGACCTCAGAGCTGCTGTTTTTTGTGCGAAAAAGGGGCTGTATTGGTGTGATTTTTGGAGCTCCTGTTGCTGGTTTTTTTACACGACTGAAACATGCGATTTATAGCTGGTTTAAGGATGGTTTTGAAGGCTGATTTGGGAGGCGAACTGCTGCGTTTTTTTGTAACGATTTGGGGCTGAAAACAAGGTGATTTTCTGGGGGTTATGGACTGATTTTTCAGCAGATTCGCCACTGATTTTGCTGTTTTTTTGCATCAAGTTTGAGCTGAATTTTTTTGGGGGGGGCTAACTCTCATGGGTTTTGGGGCTGATTTCAGACTGGTTTTCCAGCTGATTTTTGCTAGAAAAATGAGTTGTTTTGAGGTAGTTTTTGAACTGTTTTTGGAGAATATTTCGGGATGAAAATTTGTAGGTTTTAGATATGGTTTTGCTGGTTGAAAACAGGGGTTGTTCGGGTGAGGTTTTGGAGTGATTTTTCAGCTAGAATCGGGGTTGTTTGGCGCTGCTTTAGGGAGGTGTTTGCAGCTGGTTTCCGGTGACGTAACAGCAGCGAAAGAAAGAAGGAAGAGAGGCTGCGTTTTTTTTTCTTTTGTCTGTACTGTTGCGCAGCTTTTTCTAAAGCTCTAGGGTTTCTGTGTGTGATGGGGGATGTCTATCCATAACTCACTCGAGCCCTCGAGGCTCCAAACCAAACATGCACATAAGTTTAAAAACACCATACAGACTTGCTCGTGCGATCAAATCACAAAAATAACACCTAAAACTATGAATTTAACCTCAAACGATTTTCTCAAGATCAATTCAAATTCTCTATTTTCTCAAACAGACGTCCGAATCAAGTTAAATGAACTCCGGTTTCCACCAAATTTCACAAATAGAATTTAAACATTATAACAAACATTAATTCATTTCGTTATTTCCTTTAAAAACCAGTATAATAATTTTCTTCAAAAATTAATTTCTAAAGCTAGGTACCTCGGAATTCAATTTCGGGTATACGCCCAAGTCTCATATTTTACTGCGGACCTCCCGGGAGTGTCAGAACACAGGTCCGGGTCCGTTTACTCAAAATATTGATAAAAGTCAACTAAAATAAAATACTGAACTCTAAAAATAATCATTTCTTATATTTTCACATAAAAGCTTTCCGGTTTCACGCCCAGACCGCGCACACAAATCGAGATAAATAAAATTAATCTTTTCAAGGCTAATGAGCCCAAAATGGAGTTTTAATTCATAAGATGACCCTTTGGGTCATTACAGGTTGTCATGCCATCCATCGTTGGGAAGAATCACCCGATGCACACAAAAACTACCTTTGAAAATAACTTTGGCATTAAGAAAACCAAAGGCTTATTGACCACTAAAAAGATAAAAAGAAACTACATAATTAAAAAGAAGCTATTAAGCTAAACAAGAAGCTACTAAATTAAACATTGACTAATAAGAAAACAAAATAAAAAAGCTACAAAGAAAACTACTAAAAGTATAAATGAATATACATAATAAAAGAGGAAAAGAGAACATATATATATATATAGAGAGAGAGAGAGAGAAGAATATATACGTAATGAAAAGAAAAAGGAAAAAGGAAAATGTTATCAGTTATTACAACCAAATGTCAAATCATCCAAATATCAAATAAACTCCACCCACTCGAATAAGCATAAGCATTGTCCCCAATGCGTAACAAAATAATAATAAGGAAAGGTAAGAGTAAAGAGGACTCCTTATGTGGCCTTGGACATCTCCGTACCGCCCTCAGCCTCCTCTAACTGGATCTCATCATCATCGGCTCTAGGAGTAGGTGGGTTGGTGAACATATGTCGCACCGCCTCAGTAGTGTCAGCAGCCAGGTCTGGTTCCTCAGACTGGCAAGCTGGTGCCACTGGTGCTGAAGGTACTGTTGGATCTACTGGTGTTGCTTGATATGTGCCCATCAGCATATCAAATGGAAGGTCCCCAATAGTTGCTATCTTGGTCACCTCTCTCCTCAGTATGTCTACTGCTTTCTTGGATGCCTAGGACTTCTTAATCTTCTTTACATGCTTCCCAAGCTCCTCAATAACTTCTCAATGTGCCACCAAAGTGTCCATGATGGTCTGCTGGTTCTACAAAATCTTCTTCAATGTATTCTCCATTGTTGGAGGAATCTGGGGTGCCGGGATGGATGACTATGCTGCAACAGCACTAGATATGTCAGTCAGCTTTGTTGTGGCTATCTACATCCAGTTGTTGAGGCTCTCCAGTGTCTGAGAAACTCGCAGCGCAGATAGTCGCTGAGTGGGCATGGGCGCCCGATTCAAAGCTGATGCGGAAGGCACTGATGCTGAAGGACCAGAAGAAGGGGGTGGAGGCATAGCTGCAACAACATCAGAAGGATCAGCGGAAGTAGATGGCATGTCAACTGTCTCAGCAGCTACCCTGGCAGGCTCTTCAGAATGGCCTGCAGTAGTAGAGGATTGACCCTTCTTCTTTGGGTTTCCACCACCTATCAAAGAGTACCATGAGAGGGGCTTCTTCATTCTCACTTTGTATCAAAACTCCCTGGATCCACACCTGCATCAGTAAGGTACTCACGGATAGTGTTGGGATGCGGGTAGGAGATGTCACCTTGCCTGGTGACCACAGACATGTTGGCCGACATCACAGTACCCACATTGATTGGATACCCAGCCATGATATATGCAACTAGTACTGCTCGCTGAATTGGAAGATTCATTTCATTTTGGCACAGGTCTAGTCTGCTACACACGAATGTCTGCCATCCCTTGGCCTCAAAGTTTAGGATGTTCCGTTGGATAGGACCCCTGCTGTGATCCACGATGGTGGTAGTCCTGGGGCTGCATGAATCTTAGCAATCCATGGGCGAGTTGCATCGCCTATAGCCATCTTTTCCAAGTATTGCACTGGCTCCATATCCTCCAATCCCAAGTATGTGTTCAAAGTGCTCTGTTCAAACATCACTTTCAAATTCCTCACTTTTGTCACTTTGTCCCCTTCTTTATGTGCACCACATTGGCGTAAAATTCCCGGACCAAGTACTCTTTGGCATCAAACACATCTTGAGTGAACCATGTCCACTCCTTCCCTTTCCTGAATTGCCTCAGCACTTCTGGGTTGTATTTCTCAAGAATCTTTCAACAAGAACAGACGCTCAAGAGTGAGTGATCTCGACGGCCACCACTCTCGAAACCTATTGAATGCAGTTAGGCTGACAAACCTATCTTCCCAAACTTCTTTCTTGTTCGACCTCTCAAGGCCAGCAACTCTGGTATCACCCCTCGGCCATCATCCGAGATATCATCCACATTCATTGTAGTAGTTGGTGCGTCAGGGGCATGTTTAGATGAAGGCTTTGAAGTCTGACTATTTCCTTCTGGCCTCTCAGAAGAGGTAGGCTTATTTCTCAATTGGTATCTTTCCTGAGGCAGTTGTGGATGTGATTGTAAAGCGGGTTGTTCTTGCACTGAAATTTCCCTCTAAGGCTTCCCTAGACGGGGCATATGAACTTGATTCGGAGGGTTCTAGTTGTCTACCTCGCCCTACTGTGGGATTATTTCATATTACTCTTTGGGGGCCGATGGGTAAAGTGATTTTGGATCTGCCTCTGGAAGGTCACATCTCCCTTTAGATGTATCACCACGACCACATAATCTAACCATATTCTGCACAAAATAGCAAGAGTCAATTTTAGTTCAATTGTACGTAAGCATAAAATTGCAGAACATAACATGTTTCAGGGTAGGGAAGTGCGGTCCGCACAATTACAAGTGCGGCCGCACAATTTGCAAGTGCAGCCGCAGGCCTAAAACTACTATCCGCATAATTTTTAGTACGACTGCATGATCTCGTCCAACCCACACCTCTATTTGAGGTTATGAAACGGTCAGAGCAATAATAGTAGCCAACAAGGAGTCTGGGTCGATTTTCCACAGGGAGGTATGTACGGGACTTAGGACTATATATTCAAGTGAATGAGATAGAATTATCTCGGATTACGCTTTCACAAAAGTTGGTTTGTTTCTAAATCTATTTTAAACTAAGGACGACAACCAAGAATTAAATCTACCAAATTGTTTTTGTTTGATTTTTAAATGGTAAAAAGGCCTAGGGATATGACCTTCACGTAGGTGTTCACTTAATGGGTTGTAAGACTTAAAGCTTATTTTCTTGGTCGGGGTAGATAATAGCTATCAACACTCGAGTATCCACCCAATACCTCTCGGCTAGAGAGTGATTTTTCCCAATTTGGCTTTCTCAAGTTCAAATAAGTATTGAACAAAGCAGTAGATAATAAGCTCAAGTCGGGTTTTACTATATCCAGATTCAACCCTTTAATTGGGTTTATCAATCTCTCGATTGACCCAATACCTTGCTAGCCAAGTTTTCCTAGACTAAATCTCTCTTTCTCAAGAAGAGACCTAGTCAATTAGGCATGAAATAATGTTTGAAACCATTAAATCTTCAATTAAAGGAAAGAACATGGCTAGATAATCAACACCCAACCATAAACAACCAATAAATCAAACACCCATTAAGTTTACACACTAGGGTTGGGTCACAACCCTAGTGAAAATCTAGCTGCTCATGCTTAAATTAGAATATAAAGAATAAGAAATGATAATTAAACCTATATTAAATATTGAAATGATGAAAATAATATTCAAAAAGCTCAAAATAGCTAAAATAACTAAAAGAAGCAAAGTAAACGGCTGCTGATATCAAAAGGTACAAAAATTACCCTGAAAAAATAAAACTATTCTATTTATACAGTGCTAATTTTTTGGACAAATTTTTCCTTTTTGGAGGTTCTGCGGCCGCATAATTCCATGTGCGGTTCGCACTTCTCTTGGCTTGGCAAGATTGGACTTTTGCGGCCGCACAATTATGAACCGCGGTCGCATCTCTCTCTTTCTTCGGTCTGCACATTTCTGAGTGCGGCTGCACTTGGCACTTTTGTGGACCGCTTAAATCCAACTGTGGCCGCATAGCTGATCTTCTACAGTCGCACAAAAATTGTGCGGTTCGCACTTCCGTGGACTTTGAATTTCATGTTCTCTGAACCTTCGGCCTTGCCTTGCTTCTGCGGCCGCACATTTCATGTGCGGACCACACTTCTCACAGGTCTCTACTAGATTCTCTTCACAATATGCCGCTGCAGACTATAATCTGCGGTCGGTACTTTAGAGCTCGTGTGCCTGTTTTTGTCCTTGGTTCAATTTATTCCTTCTTGAGTTGGATTTCATCTTTGAGGGTCATTTTCCACCATTCCTGCATTTAAGCATATTTTATCAGTTTTCGAAAACACAATTAAACGCATTTGGACTAAAATGAAAGTAAAAAGGTGCTAATAAGTAGTCAAAATCCCCACTCATCAACTTTGGATTTTATAAATAGTAGCCCTAAGGCTGCTGTTCAAACTTTCCCTTCTCTGAAAACCAACACAAAAGGTTAAGAATTTGCACGTTATTGAATCAAGCGCCTGTCAATTAATTGAGAATCTTAGATCCATCCTTAACATCACTTCATCATTGGTATGTACAAAAATCATTTCTAGAATTTTTTTAAAATTTTCTTAGTTAGTCTAGAATTTATTAGTTATTTAGGACCATTTGTCACTTTCATGTCTATGTGGGGTGTAATGTGTTAGGTGAAATTTTAATTGCTATTTGGGGAATGGGTAATTGGTTTATCATGTTTAAATTGCTTCTACAATTTTCGATTTGTGCATAAAAATGAAACCCTAAAAGACTGTGCTCGTTCAAATTTTAAAATGTGTGGTTGTACAAGGAATTGTGTCGTCCGCAGAATGGAAAGCTAAGGGCATTTGGTTAGGCAAAAGTGCGGACCGCACTTGAAATTGTGTGGTCCGTAGAAATTCAATCGCGACCGTAAAAAAGTGTGTGCGGCCGCAGATCGAGGCATTCTCTGCCATCAGAGACTTGCCGGTTTTAGGATTTCAATGTGCAGCAACACTAAAAATTTTAGGTCTACACTTCAGATGTACGGTCGCACTAAAAATTATGCGGACTGTCGTTTCAGTCCTGTGACCGTACTTGCAAATTGCGTTGTTCGCATAACCAGTCCTTCGGCCACACTTGTATTTGTGCGGACTACACTTCCGCACCCTGCAACTGATTTTGTTCTGCAATTTTGTGTTCACCTACACTTGAACTATAACTGACTCTTTCTGTTGTTTTGTGCAGAATATGATTAGATCATGAGGTCGTGGTGACACATCTAAAGGGAGAGGTGAGCCTTCCAGAGGCATAGCCAAAAGCACTTTACCCCTCGGCCCCCTGAGAGTACTAGGAAAGAAGCCCACAGCAGGCCGCGGTTGATAGCTAGAACCCTCTGAATCAAGCTCATATACCCCGTCTAGGGAAGCTTTGGAGGTATATTCAGTGCAAGAACAATAGGTTGTGAAATCATAGACATAGCTACCTCAGGACAGATACCAACTGATAAATGAGCCCACCTCTTCTGAGAGTACTTCTAAGGGGTCGGAAGAAAACGGTCAGGCTTCGGAGCCATTTTCTACACATGCGCCCATACCACCAGCTTCTATAGTAGATGTAGATGACATCCCGGATGATGGACGGGGGGTGATACCAGAGTTGCCGGTCTTGAGAGGTCGAAAAAGAAAGAAGTTTGGGAAGATAGGTTCGTCAACCTAACTGCATTCAATAGATTTCGAGAATTGTGGTCGTCGAGATCGCTCACTCTTGAGCGTCAGTTCTTGTTGAAAGACCTTGAGAAGTACAACCCAACAGTGCTAAGGCAATTCAGAGAGAGGAAGGGGTGGACATGGTTCACTCAAAATGTGGTTGATGCCAAAGAGTACTTGGTCCGGGAATTTTACGCCAATGTGGTGCACATAAATAAGGGGACCAAAGTGATGAAAGTGAGGAATTTGAAAGTGAGGTTTGACTAAATCACCCTGAATACATACTTAGGGTTGGAGGATGTGGAGCCAGTACAATACTTGGAGAAGTTAGATATGAGCGATGCAGCTTGCCCATGGTTAGTTGAGCTCTTGGAAGCTCCGGGACCACCACCACCATGGAACACAGTAGGGGTTCCTATTCAGCAAAACACCCTGAATTTTGAGGCAAAGGGATGGAAGACATTTGTGTGTAGCATAATAGACCCGTGCCAGAATGAAACAAATATACCAATCCCACGGGCGGTGCTAGTCACTTCTATCATGGTCGGGTACCCAATCAAAGTGGGTGTCGTGATGTCGGCCAACATGTATTTTGTTGGAAGGCAAAGTGACAGCTCCTACCCCGAACCTAAAACTATTACGGAGTACCTTACGGATACGGGAGTGGAGCCAAAGAGTTTTGACATAAAGATTCATGCAAAGAAGCCGTTCACCTGGTACTCTTTCAAGGACCCAAGGAATCCGAAAAATAAGGGTCAACTGACTACTACTGTGGGAAAGTCTGACGAACCTTCAGTGGTAGTGGCAGAGTCAGCAGACATGCCTCCCACTACAACAGTGCCCTCTACCAGGTGCAGCTACCATGCCTCCACCTCTTTCTTCAGGTCCTTCAGCATCATTTCCTTCCACCTCGACTTTGAGGCCGGTGTCTATGCTTGCTCATCCACTATATGTGCTACGAGTCTCCCAAACACTGGAAAGCCTCAACAACTGGATGCAGACAGCCACAACAAAGCTGACTGACATATCTAGGGTTGTTGCAGCATATCATCCATCTCGGCATCCCAGATTCCTTCAATAGTGGAGGATACATTGAAGAAGATTTTGGAGAACCAGCAGACTATCATGGACACTTTGGTGGCACATGGTGCACCTATTGAAGAGATTGGAAAGCAGGTAAATAAGATGAAGAAATCCCAGGCATCCAAGAAGACAGTAGACGGACTGAGGAGAGAAGTAACAAAGATAGCAATCGTTGAGGACCTTCCATTTGACATGATGATGGGCACAGATCCCGCAGCACCTTTAGCACCAGTGGCACCAGTTGGCCAGTCTAAGGAGTAAGACCTTGCTGCCGACACTCCTGAGGTAGTGCCATAGATGTTCACTAACCCACCTACTCCTAGAGCTGAGGATGATGAGATCCAGTTAGAGAATGCTGAGGGTGGTGACGTTGCAATGGACAAAGATATGTCCAAGGCCACATATGGAGTCCTCTTTACTCTTACCTTTCCTTAT
The DNA here is from genome assembly GCA_005239505.1 of Nicotiana paniculata. NCBI lineage: Eukaryota > Viridiplantae > Streptophyta > Magnoliopsida > Solanales > Solanaceae > Nicotiana > Nicotiana paniculata. The sequence goes on along the minus strand of ML351082.1, from coordinate 109,153 downwards.
TCCTATTTTGTTAAGAATTGGGGATAATGCTTATGCTTATTCAAGGGGTGGGGTTTACTTGGTATTTGGATGCTTTGACATTTGGTTTGTAATAACTGATAACATTTTCCTTTTTCTTTATATTTATGTATATATTCTTCCCTCTTTATGTATTGATGTATATATTTTCTCTTTTCCCCTATCATTATGTACATTCATTTATGTTTTTGGTAGCTTGTTTTGTAGCTTGCTTTGTAGCTTCTTTATTTTGTTTTCTTATTAGTCTATGTTTAGTCAAGTAGCTTCTTATTTAATCTTAGCTTCTTGTTAATTTTGTAGCTTCTTTCTATGTTTTTAGTTGTCAATAAGCCTTTGGTTTTCTTAATGCCATGGTTCTTTTCAAAGGTAGTTTTTGTGTGAACCAGGTGATTCTTCCCAATGATGGATGGAGTGACAACCTTCTTAGGTGATTGAGTCTGTTTTTGGTGTTTAGGTAAGAATAGTATTAGTAATGAATAAAATAGTCAAACATGCTTCACTTGGTACCAACACGCTTGACTACGTTGTTATGGTTAAACACAAGTTTTCTGGAAAGAAGTAGCTCTAGTTAGTGACCTTGTGACTCTTGCGTTGACTTAGGCAATCATCAAGTGGTTTAGTTGAGCCATAGTGATTTTCAATCTTGAATATGGTCATTGTGGGCCCTCGACTCTATCCTTTTTAACAATCCAGCTGTGTGAGAGGTGAGATGATTTTGTTGCAAGTCTAAGTACCCGTGCAAATGGTCTAAAACTTACCCCGAATGTGTTTCTAGACAAAATCTTAAGTTTTGCTTGGCTTGAGAAGTGATTGTAGGCTCTCCTTGACCCCGCTTGAAATTTTCCATGACCCAGCGATGTTGTTATCCCTAGTCAACCCATTTGAGCCTAAAACCTTTTTCAGTTGATCACCATGTTACAAGCCTTTAACCGTTCTGTCGTGACCCTCTCTTAGGACCCGAGCTTTCCTTAATACTCTTGTGAAAAAATTGGCTAAAAATGTAAGTTTGGGGGAGAGACAAGGAGTTTGAAAAAGGTATAAAGGAACAAAAAGATAAAAGAAATGAAGAAAAGGAAAGGCAAGAAAAAGAAAGACGAACAAAAAAGAAAAAATGCAAAAAGAAAGTGAATAAGTTGAAAAGTGGAATGGATTTTAAAGAATGGTAATGATGCAAAGCATGGAGAAAACAAAGAAGGATTAAATGAATATCATTACCAAGAAAGAGTGATGCTTAGTCTCTCTAATCCCCTTGTGGAAAAGAAAATTCCTCAAAAAGCGGAAAAGCATGAGCCGATAAGAGAAGATGGAGTGCTTAAGGAAAGATGAACCCGTTCTATCATAGTATATCCAACCTTCGTCCAAAATCCTTCATTAAATTCCCAAAAATCCCTACGTGCTTCTTTTAGTTATTTTAGATATTTTGAGATTTTTTAATATTAGTTTTATCATTTCAATCATTAATATGGGTTTAATTATCACTTCTTCTTTATCTTCTAATTTAAGCATGAGTAGCTAGATTTTCACTATGGTTATGACCCAACCCTAGTGTGTAAACATAGTGAGTGTTTGATTTATTACTTGTTTATGGTTGATTGTTGATCATCTAGCCATGTTCTTGCTTTTAATTGAACATTTAATGGTTGCAAACAATATTTCATGCTTAATTGACTTGGTCTCTTCTTGACAAAGAGAGACTTAGTTTAGGAAAACATGGCTAGCAAGGAACTGGGGCAATAGATAGATTGATAAACCCAATTAACGGGTTGAATCTAGAGATAATAAAACCCGACTTGAGCTTATTATCAATTGCTTTGATAAATACTCATTTGGACTTGAAAAGGCCAGATTGGGTAAAATCACTCTCTTCCGAGAAGTATTGAGTAGGTACTCGAGTGTTGATAGCTATAATCCACCCCGACCAAGAAAACAAGCTTTAAGTCTTACAACCCATTAAGCGAACACCTAGGCGAAGGTCATAGCCCTAGGCCTTTTTATCATTTTAAATACAAACAAAAATAATTTGCTAGTTTTAATTCTTAGTTTTCATCCTTAGTTTAAAATAGATTTAGAAACAAACCAACTTTTGTGGAAGTGTAATCCGAGATAATTCAAGCCCATTCACTCGAATATATACTCCTAAGTCCCATTCATAGCTCCCTGTGGAAAATCGATCCCGACTCCTTGTTGGGTACTATTATTGCTCCAACTATTTCACAACCTCAAATAGAGGTGTGGCTTGGATGATATCACCTCACATATGAAGTGCGGACCGCACATTTTTGAGTGCGATCGCACATTGAAGTCCTTAAAATTGACAACTCTCCGATGAAAGAGAATGCCTCGATCAGCGGCCGCACACACTTTTCTTCGGCCGCGATTGAATTTTTGCGGACCGCACATCTGTGGATCGCACAACTCCTTGTGCGGTCGCACATTTTAAAATTTGATAGGGAACAGTCCTTTAGGGTTTCCATTTTTATGCACAAATCGGACATGGTAGAAGCAATAAAACATTATAAACTAAATACATATTCCCCAAATAGCAACTAATAGTTCACCTTAAAAAATACACCCCACATAGACATGAAATTGACAAATGGTCCTAAATAACTAATAAATTCTAAACTAACTAAGAAAATTAAAAAAATCTAGAAATGATTTTTGTACATACCAGTGATGAAGTGGTGTTAAGGACTGATCTAAGATGCTCAATTAAGTGGCAGGTGATTGATTCAGCAATGTGCAAAATTTTAGCCTTTGTATTGAGTTCTCAGAGAATGGAAAATTTGAACAGTAGCCTTAGGGATACTATTTATACTATCCGAAGTGGCTAAGGGTTCAAGAGTCGAGTGCGGCAATAGAAATCCTTTTGCGGTCCACACTCTGTTACTTGCTGCTCAATTTTCCTCAGTTGATCTGCGGTCCACGAATTATGATATGCGACCGCAAATTTTGGTACGGATCGCAGATTTCCTTGTGCGGCCGCACTTTGGCCATTTCTGTGACTGACAAACTTCAGAGAGTTTGCAATTTTTCTATCTCAACTAGTGCAATTGTCTTCTACAGTAGAACTCAAAATTGTACGGTTCACACAGCATGTCCGGTCCGCACTCTTTTCATACTTAGCCAATTTTCCTGAGCCCAGTTCCTGTAAGGCACAAACATTCCTGCAACACACACATCATTTTTGTTTTTCAAGTCCAATGTACAAAAAGGTGTCACACCCACAATTTCAAAGGGACCACTACATTTGGATTTCAGCTTTCCAAGAAACATCCTCAATCGTGAGTTGAAAAACAAAACAAGATCGCCCACCTTGAATTCCCTATTTTGGATGTATTTGTCATGAAGGTACTTCTCTTTCTTTGTATAAGTGACGAACTTGCATATGCATGGTACCGGAATTCATCTAGTTCATTCAAATGTGCTACCCGCAAGGTGGCAGCTACATCCCAATCAAGATTTAACTTCTTCAATGCCCACATGGCCATGTGCTCAAGTTCCACCAGAAGATGACAAGCTTTTCCAAACACCAACCGATATGGACACATCCCTATAGGAGTCTTGAAAGCAGTTCGATAAGCCCATAGTGCATCATCGAGCTTCTTTAACCAATCTGTCCAGTTAGCATTCACTGTCTTGGATAAAATACTCTTGATCTCCCGGTTAGAGGCTTCCATTTAACCGCTTTCTTGAGGGTGATAGGGAGTCGTGACTTTATGATTGACACCATAATTGCTAATCAAGGTGTCAAAATCTTTGTTGCAAAAATGTGACCCTATCACTTATGATAGCCCGCGGAGTACCAAACCTTGCGAAGATGTTCTTTTTCAAAAATGCCACCACTTCTTGCTTCATTGTTGGGTATAGAAATGGCCTCAACCTATTTTGACACATAATCAACTACTACCAAAATGTAGGTGTTCCCAAAGGATCTTACAAAAGGTCTCATAAAGTCAATACCCCACACATCAAAAATATCAATCTCCAAGAAGGTGGTAAGGGGAATTTCATTTTTCTTGAGATTCCACTGTCCCTTTGACATTCATCAGAACGCTTGACTAGATCACTTGCATCCTTGTAGAGAGTCGGCCAATAGAAATCGCAACTTAACACTTTGACCGACGTTCTTGCACCACCATGGTGACCACCATATGGTGAAGAATGACAAGCCCCAAGAATTTCAACTTGTTCCTCCTCCGGCACACATCTTCTAATCACTCCATTAGTACAAATCTGAAAGAGGTATGGTTAATCCCAATAATATTCTTGATAATCCGTTTGAGCTTCTTCCTTTGGTTTGAAGAGAACTCATTCGGGATAATACCACTCACGAGATAATTTTCTAGATCCGCGAACCATGGAACCTTTGTCATTAAAATGGCTAGGAACTGATCATCGGGGAAGGAGTCACTGATTTCAAGTCCATCATGCGGCCTCCGTTCCTCCTCCAAACGATACAAGCGGTCTGTCACTTGGTTTTCACTTCCTTTTCGGTCTTGGATGTCTATATCGAACTCTTGCAATAAAAGCATCCATCTCATCAACCCATATTTTGAATATTTCTTGCTCGTAGGTACCGAAGGGCCGCATGATTCGTGTGGACAATCACCTTTGTACCCATCAAGTATGCGCAGAACTTCTCCATAGCAAAGACAATAGCAAGGAGCTCTTTTTCGGTCACAGTGTAATTGACTTGGGCATCATTCATGGTCTTACTAGCATAGTATACCGGATGAAATATCTTATTGATACATTTCCCAAAAACTGCTCCGACCGCCACATCACTAGCATCACACATGAGCTCAAAAAGCATGCTCCAATTCGGGGCGGTGATAATGAGAGTAGTTATCAACTTGAACTTGAGAAAATTCAAATGCTCTCATGCAATCATCATTGAAGTGGAATTTAGCATCTTTCTCCAAAAGCTTGCACAAAGGGTTCACCACTTTGGAAAAATCCTTGATGAAACGTCGGTAGAACCCCGCATGACCCAAGAAAATCCTCACCCCCTTCACGGATGTTGGAGGTGGAAGTTTAGAAATCACCTCTATTATCGCTTTGTCGAACTCAATCCCCTTCTTTGAAATCTTATGTCCAAGGACAATACCCTCGTCGAGCATGAAATGGCATTTCTCCTAATTCAACACCAAGTTCGTTTCCTCACACCTTGCCAATACTTTATCCAAATTTTCCAGGAAATCATCAAAGGAATCCCCGACTACCGAAAAGTCATCCATGAAGACTTCAAGGTAGTCCTATACCATATCCATAAATATCACCATTATACGTCGTTGGAAAGTTTTCGGTGCATTGCATAAGCCGAATGGCATCCGCTTGAAAGTGAAAGTGCCATAGGGACAAGTGAAAGTTGTTTTCTCTTAATATTCTGGGGCAATAAGGATTTGATAGTAGCCCGAATATCCATCTAGAAAGCAATAGAACGCTCGGACGGCCAATCGATCAAGTATTTGGTCAAGAAAGGGAAGTGGGAAATGGTCTTCCCTTGTGACTTTATTTAGCTCCGGATAGTCCACGCACACTCTCTATCCGGTCATCGTTCTCGTTAGAATCAACTCATTTTTATCATTGGTGACCACAGTTATGCCGCCTTTTTTGGAACACATTGCACTGTAGAAGTCCCCGAACTGTCAGAAATAGGGTAGACAACCGCGGCATCCAACCACTTTATGATCTCCTTTTTTACCACCTCTTGCATTGCTTCATTTGGTCTCCTTTGATATTCAATGGAGGGTTTGGAATCCTCTTCCAAATTAATCTTGTACGTGCAAAATGCGGGGCTTATTCCCTGAATATTCACCAATGTCCATCCAATAGCTTTGTATATGGTAAAATCGGGGAAGGCCGATTTTTAGGCTTCTATAGCGTTCCGAGCCTCGACCTTGATCGTATCAAAGCAGAATACGAATTTCAACCCCTAGGTGCATTCCTTGAGGAAGTATTCTGAGGGATCAATACACTTCGAAGCAGGGTAAAAATCGAAGACCGTTATGAGAAGGCGGGAAATTCCCAAGGGCACGTGGTTATAGCTGACAACGCCTGCAAGAATAGTACAAGTCCGTACCGTGACATTAAATAGTTGTACCAGCTGAATTTCTTTTTAATAATTACACATGTACTATGTTCAGATTCCCCCTCTTATATAAAGGGGACCCTTATCATTTTGTAACACATAGGATATTTAATACAAGAACAACAAAATTCTCTGTTCTCTAACTTAAACATACTCTACAATTGCTCCATTGATTTATTGCTTCAATTTACTGTGTTCATTGATTGTTTATCACTTATTGCTTATTGTTGATAATAAAGAGTCCATCTTCGAGGACCATTAAGTTGTTAATCCTTCATCGATCACCCCCTTTCAAGCATATCAACTCGACTCCGAGGCCCAGTTTCGGCCAACACGAGACCCTGTCTCATAACTGCTTGGTTTGCACAATTCCATTATCCTTTGCTCTTATCTCATTTTTCTTAAATCTCACTTAGCATCTATTGCTCAAACAACTAGTATTAAAATAAATCACATTTTTAGAACCACAAAATCAGATATAATTGTAATGACCATTTTCACGGTAAACAGTTTAGCGCCCAACGTAGGGCTAAAAATAATAGTGATTGTTTTAGTGCTAGTTTTCTAAAAACACAAGTTATTCTTCACACTTTTTCTTGCCCAATAATTATTCATTTCAGGTCAAAATGTCTAACTCGGTGAATGCGCATGAAAACAACGGCATTGAACTTCATAGAGAGAACGGCGCAGATGGAACGATGTACCACCGCAAAACCCTGGAGGGGCACCACTACAAATCCCCATTGATGAGGGCTCATGCAACGCTCTGCATATCAATATAACTTCCAATACAGATGGAAGTGTGCGCGGAGAAGACCGACACGAAGCGCAAAGAACTCCCTCTCGAAAAGAAGCGGCCCAATTGATCAACAAAGGGAATCTTCAAGAATTTCTCAATGATCGAGCCAAGAACCACTTCTGAGAAAGAGAATCGAACAGGAAGAATGGGCCAGAAGAATCCCAACATGCCATTCACGTGATTATTGGAGAAACTGATGTCCCGCGAGGACCCATGTTCAAACGGGCCAAAGTTTCCATCGCAATAGAAGAGTGAACTAAAAGTTATATACTTGAGCGAATTGTTTTGTTCAGAGAAGAATATATTAAAGCATTGTCCCAACAACATAATGATGCACTGGTAATTTCTTTTTTCTTAAACATTCAAATTAAACGTGTGCTCGTGGATCCAGGTAGCTCAGCCAATATAATCGGATCGGGGGTAGTGGAGTAGCTCAAACTGCTCGACCAAATCATACCCGATTATCGATCCCTTAATGGGTTTAACATGACGAGCGAAACGACGAAGAGGGAAATCATCCTCCTAGAATGTGTCCGGTACAGTTCAGGATACCAAGTTTCATGTCATTGAGGGTAACACGAGATACAATGTCCTGCTTGGAAGGCCATGGATACACAGAATGAGGGTGGTACCATCGACTCTCCATCAGATGTTGAAGTTCCCAACTAAAGATGGCATAAAAGCAGTGTATGGAGAGCAACACGCGGCAAAGGAAATGTTCGCAGTACACGGCATGGCATTTGCGGCCATATACTCCACCTCGGAGGGGCAGAAGATAAACAGGCCCCGAGGATGATTAAGAAGACTTCCTCACTCCTCGAACCTTCGTTACCCCTGAAGAATCGGATGCAACAAATCAACGGTCAAAGAACTGGAGCAAGCTGTTTTGATGGAACATCTCCCAGATCGAAAGGTATACCTGGGAACGGGATTAACCCCCAAACTCAGGAAGAAACTCATTCGATTTCTTATTAAAAACATTGATTGCTTTACTTGGTCCCACTTAGACATGAAAGGGATCCCACCAGAAATAACCACCCATCTGCTAAGCATTGACCCCAGGTTCAAACCGGTGAAGCAAAAAAGGAGGCCTCAGTCCGAGGTAAAACATGCATTCGTCAAAGACGAGGTAATGAAACTCCTCAAAATAGGGTCCATAAGGGAAGTAAAATATCCCGAATGGTTGGCCAATGTATTAGTAGTTCCCAAAAAAGGGAACAAATTAAGAATGTGCGTAGATTATAAAGACATAAGACATGCCCTAAAGATTCATTCCCGTTGCCCAACATCGATCGCTTGATTCATGCCATGGCTGACCCCGAGATCCTCACCTTTATCGACGCCTAATCCGGGTATAATCAAATCCAAATGAACCCCGAAGATAAGGAAAAAATATTGTTCATCACGAAGTATGGCACATACATCTACAATGTAATGCCCTTCGGACTAAAAAAACATAGGGGCCACGTACCACCGCTTAGTTAATAAGATGTTCGAACATCAAATAGGCAAATCATAGACGCTTACATTGATGACATGTTAGTTAAGTCCCTGCGCGTAGATGACCATTTGACTCATTTGTAGGAAACTTTTGACATCCTTAGAAGCTACAACATGAAGCTCAACCCCGAGCAAAGAGCCTTCGGTGTAGGTTTGGGCAAATTTTTAGGCTTCATGGTATCAAACAGGGGGATTGAAATCAACCATGAATAAATCAAAGCCATGGAAGAAATCACAATGGTAAACAATGTGAAGGCTGTACAATGGCTGACCGGGCGGATAGTGGAATTAGGACGATTCATCTCAAGGTCATCATATCGGAGCCATCACTTTTTCTCCCTACTCAAAAAGAAAAACAACTTTGAGTGGACTCCGGAGTGCCAGCACGCCTTGGAGGAGTTAAAGAGGTATCTCTCAAGCTCGTCTTTGCTCCACACTCCAAAGGAGGACGAAATGTTACACTTGTAATTAGCCGTATCCGAGGTAGCGGTAAGTGACGTGTTGGTTCAAGATGAGCAAGGTACGCAATTCCCTGTCTACTATATGAGTCGAACCCTGGGAGATGCTGAAACCAGGTATCCACACTTAGAAAAATTAGCTCTTGCATTAATAAGTGCATCTCAAAAATTGAAGCCTTATTTTCAATGTCACTGTATATATGTGTTTTAACGACATATCCTCTTCGGAATGTATTGCATAAACCCGAATTATCAGGACGACTGGCCAAATGGGCCATCGAACTCGGGGGATATGATATCGAATATTAGCCTCGGACGACTATCAAGTCCCAAATTTTGGCGGACTTCTTGGGTGACTTTACGCCCGCCCTTGTGCCCGAGGTAGAAAAAGAACTTTTATTAAAAATAGGCACATCATCAGGGGTATGGACCTTATTCACCGACGGTGCCTCAAACGTGAAAAGATCCAGGCTCGGCATAGTTCTGAAGCCACCTACGGGTGGCATGATTAGACAATCTATAAAAGCTGCAAAGTTGACTAACAATGAAGCCGAGTATGAGGCTATGATTGCAGGTCTCGAATTGGCCAAAGGCCTAGGAGCGGAAGTCATCGAGGCAAAATGCAATTCCCTTCTGGTAGTAAAACGGGCAAATGGGAGCTTCGAAGTTCGAGAGGACAGGATGCAACGATACCTAGACAAAACTTCAAGTCACTTTGCACCGCTTCAAAGAATGGGCTTTGGTCCACATACCTTGAGAGCAAAACAGTGAGGCCGATGCATTCGCAAACCTGGGATCATCTGTCGAGGAAGATGACATACTCCCCAGGGTTGTTGTTCAGCTATCCAAATCGTTAATTAAAGAAGGTCATGCCGAAATCAACTCCACCAGCCTGACATGGGATTGGAGAAATAAGTACATCGATTATTTGGGAAGTGGGAAGCTACCCACGAACCCAAAAGAATCAAGGGCCATTCGGACAAAGCAGCTCGATTTTCAGTCGACGAGAATGGAACTCTATATGGAAGAACCTTCGATGGGCCCCTAGCAGTATGCTTGGGATCGGGAGACACTGATTACGTGCTCCGAGAAATCCACGAGGGCACCTGCGGAAATCACTTTGGTGCCGATTCCTTAATTCGAAATATGATCAGAGCAGGTTACGATTGGGACAGCATGGAAAGGGACACCAAATAATTCGTCCAAAAATGCGACAAGTGTCAAAGATATGCACCATTTATCCACCAACCTCGTGAACAGCTACATTCAGTCTTATCACCATGGCCGTTCATGAAATGGAGAATGGACATCGTCGGTCACCTACCAATGGCGCCAGGTAAATCTAGATTTATTCTATTTAGGACTGACTACTTCTCAAAATGGGTGGAAGCACAGACCTACGATAAGATAAAAGAAAAAGAAGTCATCAACTTCCTCTTGGATCACATCATGTGCCGATTCAGGATCCCCTCCAAGATAACGTGTGATAATCGGAAGCATTTCATCGGAGGCAAAGTAACAAAGTTTCTCGAGGATCACAAAATCAAAAGGATCCTATCAACGCCCTACCACCCATATGCAAATGGTCAGGCCGAGTCCACAAACAAGACCATCATTCAAAACTTGAAAAATAAGTTAGAAAATGCGAAAGGAAAAGGGAGAGAAATGTTGCCCGAGGTGCTATGGCCATATCGAACAACCTCTAAATCGAGCACAGGAGAGACGCCGTTCTTTTTGGACCCGTGTCTGAGGCTTTGATAACGGTCGAGGTCGGAGAGACAGGCGCCAGATTCCGACATGCCACTGAGGACTCAAACAATGAGGCCATGACTAAAACCCTCGAACTATTATATGAAAAGTGAGAAGCTTTACTGGTCCAGATGGCCGCCCAAAAACAAAGAATCGAAAGATACTATAACAGGAGAAAAAACCTTTGACATTTCGAAGTCGGGGACTTAGTCACCCTAAACATTTGAAACGCTAATTAAGGGAAGCTAGGACCGAGCTGGGAAGGGACCGTATCGTGTCCTCGGAGTAATCGGCAAAGGGTCCAACAAACTCGGCACCATGGAAGGCGATAAATTTCCAAACAATTGGAACATATCAATGCTCAAACGCTATTATTGCTAAGGTATAACCTTCTCCCTTTTCATTTTTTGCTTCACACTAATTTTTTACAGGTGTCCGATGGAAGACACCGCAGCACCCTTCGACTTGAAGACCTTGGGTTTTAAAACAGGCATTGTACTCTTTTCCTTTTGTCAGGTTTTATCCCACTAGGGTTTTACCGACAAGGTTTTTAACGAGGCAACACCTATATGATACCTAAGGAGAACTCAACAAGTATTCAAGGCTTCTATTCAATCAACCTAAAATACTGGGGGGCATCCCCCGGAAGATCACCTCCTCGAAGAAATCAAAATATGCTGAAAAGGGTCTCGACAGGAGAATGACATATCGAACCAAACGGTCGAATGAAACGTGTCCGCATAGAATAATCAAACCCTCGATGGAGAAAACATGTATACTTGTACCAAGTAATCGAAGGAGAATATGTTATCGACAAAACTCTTCATGCTCCAAAGAAATTCACTATTCTCACAAGAAACAGCTCCAGGGCCGAAGGCGCCTGAACACTCGAGGGCTGTATAAGCCATAAGACCTCAGGGCCGGTAACTTCGGGCTTACAAGACCTCCATTAGGCAATATCAAAACTGTAAGACCTCAAGCAAGGCATGAATCGTAAGCCCTCAATGAGGTAATATCGCATTTATAAGACCTCAACGAGGCATGCTCAAATTTGTAAGCCCTCAACGAGGCAATGTCAAATCTGTAAGACCTCAACAAGGCATGTTCAAATTCATAAGCCCTCCATGAGGCACCAATGTAAGCCCTTCATGAGCCAATATCAACAACGTAAGACCTCCATGAGGCAACATCAAGTTTATAAGACATCAATGAGTCAACATCAAAAAGTTTGCTATTTTCACAAGGAACGACTCCAAAGACAAAAACTTTCGATGTCCCGAGGACTGTCATCGACAGTCACCCCATCGAGCCATCAAAAACTCGAAGCCATAAGACCTCAGGGTCGGCAACTTTGAGCCCATAAGCCCTCAATAAGGAAATATCAAACCTGTAAGACCTCAAGCAAGGCATGCATAAACCTGTAAGACCTCAAGCAAGGCATGTACAAATTTGTAAGACCTTAAAAAGGCATAATCCCGATATCAAAGTCAAGGATATATATTCGAACTTGTAAGACCCCTAAAAAGGCATACCCTCGATATAGACGCCGAGGCTATCTCACTTGGGGACTAAAAGGCTACGGCCAAATACAATGACCACGGTCATAAGGCTCCGGCCAAACCAACACGACTCAGAGACGTCCGACCGTCGCCATAAAATCACAGGCCTCCAATTACTTCAAAAATACTTCGAAAAGAACCGGTTAATCAGGATACCCTGGAGCATAAGCAAAAAAGCTTCGATCATATCATCTCCGACAATGAAACGCTTCGAAAATTCAGCCATCGAGAGAAACCTTCTGAGATGCTCATTTATCGTCACATAACGGCTCATAATCAAGGTTCTTTCAATCCGTCGAAGCGTCGGACGAACACAAAAACTTCAAAAAGTCTTTAACCAGTGAAAAATATAGCCATATTAAAGGTCGTACAGATCCAATGCGCAAGAGCCTAAGCCCCGGCCATATTAAAGGTCGTATCGACCCAATGCGTAAGAGCTTAAGCACCAGCCATATTAAAGGTCGTACCGACCCAATGCGTAAGAGCCTAAGCGCCAGCCTAAAGAGCCTCAGGTCCGATTTATAAACCTAAGGGTCGATGAGCTCGAGTCAAAACATGACTCGAAGACTGAGCCCTAAATGATTAGCTAAAAGTGCCTAAGAACCAATGCATAAGAGCCTAAGCGCCAGCCATATTAAAGGTCGTGCCGACCCAATGTGTAAGAGCCTAAGCGCCAGCCTAAAGAGCCTCAGGGCCGATTTATTAACCTAAGAGTCGATGAGCTCGAGTCAAAACATGACTCGAAGGCTGAGCCCTAAACGATTAGCTAAAAGTGACTAAGGGACAATGTGTAAGATCCTAAGCTCCAGCCATATTAAAGGTCATACCAACCCAATGCGTAAAAGCCTAGGGGCCAGCCTAAAAGTGCATAAGAGCCAACGCGTAAGAGCCTAAGGGCCGGCCTAAAAAGCCTCATGGCCGATTTATATGCCTAAGTGTTTCTTACCTTAAAGTCCAACATATCGGACTAATCATCAACAAACATCAAAGTCTATTCCAAGAAACCGGGAAAAAACAAGGAGTAACGAAAAGCCTTTTATATATGATAAAGTTTCACAAAGCATATTTACAAAGCTCAAAGTCGGAGCCCTTGCACAGGGAAAAAGAACAAATGAAAACCTAACCTACCTCCGGGGTGTGCCTTCAATGGATCCCTCGGAGGTTATGCCTTCAGCGGCTTAGCCCTCGGCCCTCAGGTCTTCAATGTCCTCTTCCCCTCAGGGACTTCACCTTCATCTTAATCATCTTCTGAGCCACTGCTCGAATCATCTTCGGAAGCAAGCAGGGCCGTCGATTTCTCTTCTAAGGTCTTTACCCTCTCGATCTCAGTAGAAAAATTGAGAGACCCTGCATGTATATCCTCAAGAGCCTACCTCCGAGATCTTAATCGGGCATGCTCCAAGGCTCGGGCAAGCTCAAGCTCGGCCTCCTTAGATGTTTTCCTGGCCTGGGCATTTGCAGCAGCACCATCATCTTTGTACGAGGATATGAGCGCATTGGCTTTATCCTTAATTGAACATAGTGCGGTGACCGATTCATCATAGAGGTCCTTATAATTACTACTCTCCGTCCTTGCATCCCGAAGACGATGCTCAATCGAGGATAACTTCCCTTGGAGGGTATCTCTCTCAGAGGTTATCTCTTTCACACACTGCATTAGTCCAAGGATCTCAGCATCCCTGGCTCTGAACCCTTCCCGCATCAGGGTATCTTTCTCTTTAAGCTGCAAAGATTAGCCCAAAAGTGTTAAGTGCTGAGATCGCATCAGGGCATTTACAGCAGCACCATCATCTTTCTCCGAGGACTATGTTACCTTCTCATAAAGATCATTTCGTTCCCGAGATACCGTTTCTAAATGAGCTCGAATGCCAAGCACTTCTTCCTCCTTTTTGGAAAAAAGAGCCCTGAGATCATCCGCCTCTGATGAAAACCTCCTACACTCCCCCTCGTAATGGGTCAACTTAGCCTGAAGCTTGGCAGTGGCCCGATTATAAAGCACTTTTTCCTGAAAGAATAAAGGAAGGAGAGTCAGAGAAATAATGATCAAAGCTCGAAGCAATTGACGAAAAAATTACATGTTTGCAGAGCCTCTCGTCTTCCTCGAAAATGAGTGAGGCGTTATGTTCGGGATTCTTCTCGGCCATAGTGAAGAACCCTTCAATTACACCCTTCCTTCCGAGAGGCGCCCCCGCATCGGAAGATTCTATATTATGGGCATTATGTATCTCCCTCGAGGGAAATGTTGGAACTAATGGAGAATCACCTACATCAATAACCTCGGCTGGATCGATCGGGGCCTTCGGCTCACAATTAGGCTCCCTTAACTCATCTACTGAGTGCCCTTCGACTCGGGGAATATTTTGGCTGTCAACCAGCTTAGAGACATCGTCCGACCCACCCTCGAAAGCCTCTTCGGCCCGAGGCGGGATGGAATCATCAACTTCTAGTTTAGAAGCCCACGACACAAAATTCATCGGCTCAGTAAAAGCTGAAGCAGTTACGCTTCCACTTCCCCCGAGTGTTATCGGGGAATCATTTTTCTCATTTGAGGCCGCGAAATAAGCCTCAGACTTTTGCACTCTAGCCCTCTTTGTCTTCAAATACTCAGTCGGCGATTTTCTCTTCTTCTCCTCATTTGGTTTTGAGGTATCTGCTTCCCCAACCGGTGCTTCTCTCATCATAGAGGTCTCCCCTAGGCATGCATAAGCACAGAACATAAGCACGAGAATTTAGAATATATTCGGGGGATATCTTTTTTAAAGAAATCAGATATGGCAAGAGGGAATGCCCCACCATGATTTTTAGCTTCCCATCGGCCCCTGGCCAGCTCGCGCCATACGTTCCATACGCGTTCAGCATACGGTCAGGTCGAATCGAGCTAGCGAACCTAGCCCGAGAGATCCTTAACCGCGTCGGGGTACCACGCAACAGCTACATCATCAAAGTGAGTTAGTTCAAGGGGAAGTTGGTACGACGGAAAGTGAAAAAATCTCAATTAAAGTATTAACTTACGGTTCATAATACATTCCTCAGGGAATGGCATCCTTTCGATTGGAATCAAATCTGAGGTCCTAACTCGAATAAAGTGGCTCATCTACCCTCTGTCTTTGCTTCATCGGTACAAGCAAAGAAAACCTCTGTGGCCCGACGTTGAAGCTTAATTAGACCACCCCGATAAAGTCGGGGACTGTACATTCTAATCAGGTGGTCAAGGGTAAAAGGCATCCCCTCGACCATATTTGAAAAATGCCTAATTATGAAAATAGTACGCCAAAATTATGGATGAATCTGGCCGAGCGTCACTTGATATCGCCTCCGAAAATCGAGAATCACGGGGTCTATCGACGGCGAGGACGGCTCTACCGGGCCTAGGGTAAATGGATAGGTGTACACACTAAGGAAGCCAGCTTTATGGGTTGTTATGTCTTCCTCCCGAGAGGGAATCTCCACTTGCACCGCATCTCCCCAGCGGCAGTCGGCCTTCACCTTCTTGATGTTTGTTATTAGGCTAATATACTAGGACATGGGTTATTAGTAGTTAATTGTAGTTTGTAATTATTCCAATCAAGTTTTGATCATCCTGAATAGTAGTTAAAACAGGAATTATAGAGTATTATTTATATCCAATCATGTGGAGACGATAATTATATTATACTATCTTTGGATAGTGAGCATCAATTTTGTGTTGTGTTTTGCGCTCGTCAAATTTTGTTTTGGTCACTTTTACGTTGTATTTCGGATGGAGAAAGTTTCTGAAATGGCAGTCGACCAATTCTAGAAAGAGATGCAGTCGCAGTGTACGAGGGGGATGGTTGCGGATTAACATTTGTTGATGGGGTGGATTTAGGTCAGGATTGTTCAAACTTTGAGGGCTGATAATAGTGAGGTATGGTGGGTATATTGGACCCAGGTAGGTAAAGTGTGCGTAAAATAAAGGGGAAAAAGATAGGAGTACCTATAAAAGTGAAAATGTTTACCCTACTCTTACCCATAAAAGAATTTTACCCATTAAATAATTACAATCCCCTACCCATTTTAAACAAACAGAGTGTCTCAAAATAACTACCCGCGCTAATAGCCTACTTATGAAAATGAAAACGCTACTCAAATTTGGCAGAATTTCACAAAGATTAGTGCACAAAAATTGAGATTTCCACCAGCATCACAGAATTGTTTTGATGATTTGAAGATGGCAAGCTTGAAAAAATAGAGCAAAGATGTTGATTTCTCTTTCAAATTCAACTTTTTCAATTTTGTAGAAGTATCAATATGTTAGAATCATAGCAGCTGATTTGACTTTCGAAGATGCTGAAACTTTTGATGCTCAAATTCAAATCATATTGTTCCGATTTTGATTTCACAGATTACAGAAGTTTAGAGCTCAAACTTCTAAATTTAACTGAAAATTATATTTGAAGTGTGAATATCTGGAGATCGAAGGTTTGAATCATAAAAACTTATTTGAGTTCGAAAAATATTCTGTTGAAATTCAGTATTTGACATCAACACTGTTGAAATTTGCATTGTCGACATTCGATTTTGTACATAAAAGTAGGTATAACTTCATATATGTATAATCATCGAAAATATACCAATTCTGCTGCAGCATAGTGGAGAATGGATGATAACCATAATTTCATAAACTTTCATATTGATGCAATTCTAATAAAGACTTGTTAAAAATTTGAACAACTTCTCAGAGAGATTGCAAAGCAACTGCAAAAGGACAGTAACACAACAGTTATTTTAGTATTGTACTGCTCAAGGATATATTTGCAGTGATATGAGCGTCAGTCTTTACATGAAAATAAAAAAAATCAAGCGCAAGGATGACACACTCCCACTATGTGTATCGTTTGCTAAAGATATTATAGCTGCAAGCACCTCCAGTTTCGACGTTACTACAATTTCATCAGAAATTGCATAATTTAAAAGCAGTGATATGCTTAATACTTTTGATATGCAAGAAGGAGATGAAACCGGTATAGAACTTGATGATGCAAACATCATAACTGATCAATTTTATCAAAAAATTGAAAAAAGACAAATTTACAAAGACAAAAACTTGCTGGCTCTCGTTATGAAACAGTATGCTGTTAGAGAAAAGTTTCAATATCGGGTTAATAAATCATGCCCAAGAAGGTTCGTCTGCATTTTTTCAAGTAATAAAAAATTAAGTGATACCTATATAGTATATCAGGATTCTATATGAGTATACTATGTGAGTATAGAATTGTACTGGTTTGAGTGTGTATTTTTTATCAGTAAAATATGGTACCAATATAGTATATATGTATGCTAAATCAGTATACTATGTGAATAAAGAATTGTACTGGTTTGTCTGTGCTTTTGTTCAGTAAAAGATGATACAGATATAGTATATAAGTATGCTAAATGAGTATACTATGTGAGTATAGAATTGTATTGGTTTGTGTGTGTGTGTTTTGTATCAGTAAAACATGATATTGATATAGTATATATGTATGCTAAATCAGTATAATATGTGAGTATAGAATACTGGTTTGTCTATCTTTTTTACCAGTAAAAGATGATACTGATATAGTATATAAGTATGATACATGAGTATATTATATGAGTATAGAATTCTACTTGTTTGTGTGTGTGTGTTTTATCAATAAAATATGATACAGATATAGTATATATGTATGTTAAATCAGTACACTATGTGAGTATAGAATTTTACTGATTTATCTGTGATTTTTATCAGTAAAAGATGATATTGCTATAGTATATAAGTATGCTATATGAGTATACTATGTGAGTATAGAATTATACTGGTTCGTGTGTGTGTTTTATCAGTAAAATATGATGCATAACTATATTTGTATTATAAACATGTATACCCTTGATTTTGTGGATGAAAGTTACACTTGGAGACTTAAAGCATCAAGCCTACGAGCATCAAATCTTTTCAAAGTGACAGATTTTAATTATGTTCACAGTTCTTTAAATGATAAGAGATTTTGTTCACAAAAGCAAGTTGTCTCAGCTTTTGTTGCAGCTGTGGTACAAGATAAACTTGTTGACCTGAAAACTATATATACACCAACAGATATCCAGAGAGATATCCAAAAAGCATATGGTATGGACTTAAGCTACATGCAAGCATAGAGATCAAAACAAAAAGCAATGCAATTGTTAAGAGGAACACCAACTGAATCATACAAGAAATACCAACATATCTTTACATGTTAGAGTATGCTAACCCTGGATCAGTGACACGACTACACACTAAAGTAGATGGGAGCTTCTTGTATGCATTCATAGGTATATATGAAACGACTAGAGGCTGGATCTATTGTAGGCCAACAGTTATAGTTGATGGAAGTTTTTTAAAGCCAACATATAGAGGAACCATACTCACGTCTTCCACGCAAGACGCAGAGGGTAAGAAAAAAAGTTGTCGCAAAATCAGTATTGTATAATTGAATTACTTTACTATTTTAAAAATGCAATACAATTACATTCAGTTAAAGCAGCAAAAAAGATATTCAAATATCATATGATACCAATATGATATACAAGTATACCAATAGAGTATATAATTATTTTGCTACATACTTTCACCTACATATGACTATATTACTATATAAAATGATATATTAATATTGTGTGTTGTAACTAATATTTTATCCTTTGCTTTTACAGGAAAAGTTCTACCCCTTGCATGTGCAATTGTTGATTCAGAAAACGATGCATCGTGGGAGTGGTTCTTTGTGTAGTTCAGAGAAACCTATGGAAAAATAGATGGAATGTGCATTGTATCAGACAGGCATGATGGTATATGGAGAGCAACTTCAATTGTTTATGTAACGACCCGACCGATCGTTTTACGTTATCATACCCCGTTCCCCTAAATGAAACTTCCCATAAAGACTTATTGTGATTTATGACTTGCAGGGCGGGTGGTCCGGGATTTGGAAGTGTTTAGAGCAGTAAAGGAACACTTAGTTCCTTAAGGTTGGTCTTTTTGGCCAAGTTTCACTTCGGTCAATATTTTGAGTAAACGACCTCGGAATCAAGTTTCGACTGTTCCGGTAGCTTCGTATGATGATTTCGTACTTGGGCGTATGTTCGTAATGGGTTTTGGATGACCTGGGAGTGTTTCGACGCCAAATATCGAAATAAGAGTTTCCTTAAATTGATATTGTGGTTTGGGATGCGTTTTTGTGTTATCGACGTCCAAACAGAATTTCGAGACCGGGAATAGTTATGTTATGTCATTTATGACTTTCCTGAAAATTTGGTGTCATTTCGAGTAGTATAAGTCGGTTCGGCGCATTAATATCGAATTCAAGAACTTGAAGTTCTTAAGTTTTGATTTTAGGGGTTTTGAGGTGTGATTTTGAGTTTTTGCGTTGTTTTGAGTGTTCTGAAGGCTCGAGCAAGTCTGTATTATGATTTGGGACTTGCTGATATATTTGGACGGGGGCACGGGTGGGCTCGTGTGCCTCTCGGGCACCAAACAAGGCTAAAAAAATAGCTAAAACAGTTGCCGGTGCACCTGATCTGGTGTGACCGCAGGTGCGGTTGCCCAGTCGCAGGTGCAGGACCGCTCTTGCGGTCCCAGCCTCACAGGTGCGACCCCCAGGTGGGCTTCCCGATTCTCGCAAGTGCGGTCCCTTTCCCGCAGGTGCGGACTCCTGCCCGCAGGTGCGAGCCCAGGCCCTTGTCCCATTTTCCGCAGGTGCGGTCCTTGAGCCGCATGTGCGGAACCACCGTAGGTAGTGTGTTCTTTTAAAACACGGGAAATGTTCATTTTCTCCATTTTTCTTCCACCATTGTCGACCTAGAGAGCTTGGGAAAGAGCAAATCCACCTAGCTACTGATAAGGTAAGTAAATTCTACCCTAGTATTAGTTTAATACATGAATTGCTAGTTAAATTAACTACTTAATTAGTGAAAATCAAGGAATTTGGGTAGTAACCTAGGGCTTTCGAGAATTTAGAGAATTACCTGTGTATTGGTTATGAAATCATATAAAAATCATATATTAACGATCTTTAGGTTATGGGTGAGTGTTTCTTTCGAGAATTTTCGGAATCCGAGCATGCCCAGGGGTGGATTTTAGAATTTCTTCAAGAATGATGAATTGACTAAATAAGTAGGATAATTCCATGCTTTGAGTATAATTTAATATATTTACGTAACGTTTGATTAGTTTCGATTCCTTGGGAGATGAGTTCGGAGTTTCGGGCGCATTCTTGACCCGGAGAGTAGGTTCGACGTGAGGTCAGTCTTTTTTTCTAACCTTGTAAGAGGGAATTGTCCACCTAGGTGATTTAAAATGGATATGTACTAATGTTTGTGGGTCCTACGTACACAAAAAGTGACGAGAGTCCGTACGTAGTGACTATTATTGTTATGTCCGGGTAGTTAGGCCTACACCATGCCTTGTCTTTTTCCTTGAAATGATTTATATGCTTGATAAATTAATGTTACATGCGGCTTGTTTCCCTGAGGTCATGGAATTTGAGAAATTTTAAGGAATTGTTCACTGAAAAGTAATTTATGAAGAATATTATGGGGGTTGTGTGTGCATGTGACCGCTTCGCAATTTACATTCTACGAGCGGTGTGTTATTTCCCCCACTCTCATGGGAGCGGGTCGTACGCCACGGCGAGATTGAAAGATACATTATGGTTTGGGTCGTTCGACCCTCGTCAGTGCACATATATGATTATTATGATGGCTCAGGCCGGTTGTCCTTATCCTGTATGCGCATGCTAAATTGTTAATGATGTTTTTTATGGATATTGAGTGGGAAGATATTTTTAAAAAGGAAAAATGAAGTAGTAATTGTTTATTTATTTCCAGTATTTATTTGAATTACAATTATCTTTAATGTTTACGATTTTTATCATCCTTTTATGCCTATTACTGATATCATGTCTTGTTTAATCATTTTGTTGGACCTTAGTGAGTGTCAAGTCGACCTCTCATCACTACTTCTTCGAGGTTAGGCGGGATACTCATTGGGTACATATTTGTTTATGTACTCATGCTACGCTTCTGTACTTAATTGTACAGTTTCTGAGGCTGGTGCATCTGGTTATCAGACCGAAGCTCGATTCTGATTATATTTGGACCTGACTTCACGGTGAGCTGCTTCTCCTGACTTCATGGAGTTTCTTCTGCTTATTTCCCGTCTATTTCTTTTTGACAGTGGGACTGTATATTATATCTTTTGTATATTCTGTTAGTATGCCTGTAGGACTTGTGACACTAGTTCCTGGCACACAGGTGGTAGTTATTATGGATTACGGGTATGTATATATATTGGCCCACGCCTCCTTATGACCGCTTTTGATTAAAACTGGCTAATTATCCTTTTCGATTTATGTTTTAAGCTTTAAGACTTGGTATATGTTGAAATGTTAATCAAATAAGAAAGAACCCTTAGTAAATTGAGTGTTGTCTTGCCCGACCCCGCGATTGGGTGCCATCACGACCTGAGTTAAGATTTTGGGTCGTGACAACATGGTATCAGAGCTCTAGGTTCACGTAAGTCTCACGAGTCACGGCAAACCCAGTAGAGTCTTGCGGATCGGTACGGAGACGTCTATACTTATCTTCAGGAGGTTATACGGTGTTAGGAAACCTCTCCTTATTTTTATTCTATCGTGCCATCGATGGTTTACTAAATCTCATTCTTCTATTCTCTCACAGATGGTGAGGACGCGTGCATCCGATGTTCCAGACTCAGGAGGGGCCGCTACCCCCATTGTCCGAGGCCGTGGCAGAGGCTGGGGGAGGGCACCGGCCCAAGGGAGGGCACGAGGGAGTCCCAGAGCTATCCGAGTTTCACCACCACCAGAGGATCCTACTATAGAGGAGTAGGGTGAGGTTCCCCCAGCGGATACTGCTCTAGTGGACTTTATGACGGCGCCAGGCTTCTAGGAGATCATGGGCTGTATGATGCGGTTTATGGACACTACGTCGCAGGATGGTTTATTTCCAGCAGATCCTGCCACATCTCAGGCATGAGGGGGGCCCAGACTCCTACCGCGCAGGCTGCAGGTCAGGCAGCAGCATTATATCATACCCCGGGTACACTGCCCGTGGGTGAGGTCCAGCCTGTAGTAGAAGCGCATGAGCCCAGACCAGCTGCGGACGGCTATCCGCAGAAGTTATTGGATAGATGGATCGATTGCACCCTCCAGTTTTCGGGGGTGATCGAGGCGAGGATGCCCAGGATTTTGTTGACAGGTGTAGGGACAGGCTGCACAATATGAGGATATTAGAGTCCCATGGAGTGGACTTCACTACCTTCCAGTTAGAGGGTAGAGCTCGCAGATAGTGGCAGTCCTATATTCTCAACAGAACAGCAGATTCTCCTCCTATCACTTGGGAGCAGTTCACTCAGATGTTTCTAGAAAGGTATATCCCACCCTCTGAGAGGGAAGAGCTGCGGTATTAGTTTGAGCAGCTGGAGCAGGGACAGATGTCAGTGACAGATTATAAGGCTAGATTTTCAGAGTTGTCTCACCACGCACTCATGATATTACCTACTGATGTCGAGAGAGTGCGGAGATTTGTAGTGGGGCTGCACTTAGGTATTAGGGCCAACATGGCCCGGGAGGTGGAGATGGGGACTCCCTATCAGCTGGTGGTCGAGATAGCTCGTCGGATTTGAGGGCTATCGATCGAGAGGCATAGAGCAGGGTCAACAAGACAAGAGAGCCAGATTCTCCGGAGATTTTAGAGGTGCCCCAGTTAGGAGCAGAGGTCAGTTCGATAGAGGTCAGCCCAGCAGGCCTCCATCTTCAGCACCCCCACCACCTCCCCGAGGTGTTCCAGTGAGGCCTCATTTCAGCGCCATGCCAGAGCGTTCCTACCGCCCTCCAGCCATTCAGAGTTCACCTAGTGGTTATTCCAGTTATCTGAGATCCCCCAGTCCTTACTTCAGTGCTATGCCAGAGAGTGCACATCGCTCTCCGTCCATTCAGGGTTCCTCTTTGGGGAAGCAGGATATGATACCTGGAGGTTGTTATGAGTGTGGAGATCCAAGCCATATGAAGAGGCATTGTCCCAAGTTTTAGGGCAAAGTAGTGTAGTAGGGTTATCAGCCTATGGGTCCAGCACCTGTTGTCAGACCACCTAGAGGTGGGGGACATGTCGTCAGGGGTCGTCCTAGAGGTGGAGGCCAGTCAAGGGGAGGTCAGTCAGCTCATGTTCATTCTGGTGGGGCTCAGTCTTCCGGTGCTCCAGCTAGATTCTATGTTATTCCATCCAGATCAGATGCAGTGGCCTCAGACGCCGTGATCACAGGTATTATTTCAGTATGTGGTAGAGAGGCATCAATGTTATTTGATCCAGGATCTACCTATTCCTATGTTTCGATCTTATTTGCTCATTTTCTGGATGTTCCTCGTGAGTCCTTGGGTTCTCCTATATATGTGTCCACTCCTGTGGGCGATTTTGTGGTGGTGGACCGGGTTTACTGGTCCTGTATGGTTACATTCTGCGGGTTCAAGACTCGAGCAGATCTATTATTGCTTGACATGGTTGATTTTGAGGTTATTTTAGGCATGGATTGGCTATCTCCTTATCATGTCGTGCTAAATTTCCATGCCAAGATAGTTACCTTAGCCATGCCCGAGTTTCCTAGGCTGGAGTGGAGAGGTTCCTCGGTTAGTGTAGCCAGGCAGGTTATTTCATTCCTGAAGGCTCGACATATGGTCGAGAAGGGTTGTCTGGCCTATCTTGATTATGTGCGGGACACCACCACCGAGTCACCTATGATTGATTCGGTGCCAGTTGTTCGAGAGTTTGCTGATGTATTTCCTTCGGACCTTCCGGGCATGCCTCCGGATCGTGATATTGATTTTCGCA
Source organism: Nicotiana paniculata (assembly GCA_005239505.1). Classification (NCBI taxonomy): domain Eukaryota; kingdom Viridiplantae; phylum Streptophyta; class Magnoliopsida; order Solanales; family Solanaceae; genus Nicotiana; species Nicotiana paniculata. The sequence goes on along the minus strand of ML351082.1, from coordinate 85,120 downwards.
TTGATGTAGCTCCAGGCACTTAGCCTAGTTCCATTCCCCCGTACCTTATGGCTACGAAGGAGTTGAAGGAGTTGAAGGAGCAGCTTGAGGAGTTTTTGGCTAAGGGGTTCATCAGACCGAGTGTATCGATGTGGGGTGCTCCGGTTCTATTCGTGAAGAAGAAGGATGGGTCCATGCGGATGTGTATTGATTACCGCTAGTTGAACAAGGTCACCATTAAGAACAAGTATCCTTTTCCGCGCATCGATGATTTGTTTGACCAAATGTAGGGTGCTCGGGTGTTTTCTAAGATTGATTTGAGATCTAGATATAATCAGTTGAGGATTCGGGCCTCAGATGTTCCGAAGACTGGTTTTCGTATGAGGTATGGCCATTATGAGTTCCTGGTGACGTCTTTTGGCTTGACTAATGCCCCAGTAGCATTTATGGACTTGATGAACAGGGTGCTCAGGCTGTATATTAATTCCTTTGTCATTGTCTTCATTGATTACATTTTGATTTACTCACGTATCCTGGGGGAGCACGAGCAGCATTTGAGAGTTGTAATCCAGACTTTGCGAGGACAGAAGCTATATGCTAAGTTCTCCAAGTGTGAGTTCTGGTTGGATTCTGTGGCATTCTTGGGGCATGTGGTATCCAGAGAGGGTATCAAGGTTGATCCTCAGAAGATTGAGGCAGTTCAGAGTTGGCCGCGTCCTACTTCAACTACAGAGATCAGGAGCTTTTTGGGCCTAGCAGGCTATTACCGCTGATTTGTGGATGGTTTCTCTTCTATTGTAGCTCCATTGACTAGATTGACTCAGAAGAATGCCCCATTTTGATGGTTCGACGAGTGTGAGGCGAGCTTTCAGAAGCTCAAGCCAGCATTGACCTCAGCACCAATTCTGGTATTGCCTTCCAGTTTGGGGATGTATACAGTGTATTGCGGAGCTTCACCCATTGGTTTGGGATGTGTGTCGATGCAGGAAGGAGAGTTATTTTTTATGCTTCGCGCCAGCTGAAGGTTCATGAGAAGAATTACCTTGTGCACGACTTAGAGTTGGCGGCGATTTTTCATGCTCTTAAGATTTGGAGGCACTACTTGTATGGGGTGTCATGTGATGTTTATGCAGAACCACTGCAGCTTGCAGCACTTGTTTAAGCAAAGGGATCTTAATTTGAGGCAGCGCAGATGGCTTGAGTTGTTGAAGGATTATGATATCACCATTCTTTATCATCCGGGCAAGGCAAATGTGGTAGCAGATGCCTTGAGCAGGAAGGTAGAGAGTATGGGTAGCTTGGCTTATATTGCAGCAGAGGAGAGACCTCTAGACTTGGACATTCAGTCCTTGGCTAATCGCCTGGTGAGGTTAGACCTTTCAGAGCCTCGCCGAGTTTTAGCACATGTGGTTGCTCAGTCTTTGTTATTGGGAGAGATTAAGGCTTGGCAGTTTGACGATCTGTACTTGGAAGAGCTACGGGAAACACTGGTTCAGGGTGGTGCCAAGGAGGTTACTATTGGCGAGGATGGTGTTCTGAGACTTCAGGGCCGTTTATGTGTTCCTAACATCAATGGCCTGAGAGGGGGGATTCTAGAGGAGGCACACAGTTCTCGGTATTCTTTTCATCCTGGTGCTACGAAGATGTATCTTGATTTGAAGCAACATTATTGTTGGAGGCGAATGAAGAAAGGCGTTGTGGAGTATGTGGCTAGGTGTCTTAATTTCCATCAGGTTAAGTACGAGAACCAGAGGCCAGGAGGCCTGCTTCAGCAGATGCCCATTGTGGAAATGGGAACGCATCACTATGGATTTCGTGGTTGGGTTGCCTCGGACTCTGCGGAAGGTTGACGCGGTTTGGGTCATTGTGGATAGATTGACCAAATCGGCGCATTTCATTCCAGTGGCTACTACATATACTTCTGAGAGGTTGGCAAAGATCTACATTCGGGAGATATTCCGGTTGCACGGGTGCCGGTTTCCATTATATCAGATCGAAGTCCTCACTTCACCTTGCACTTCTGGAGCGCATTGCATAGTGATATGGGTACCCAGATAGACCTCAGCACAGCATTTCACCCTCAGACTAATGGCCAGTTAGAGCGTACAGTTCAGATATTGGAGGACATGCTCAGGGCATGTGTGATTGACTTCGTAGGCCAGTGGGACCAGTTCTTGCCTTTGCCCGAGTTTGCTTACAATAATAGTTATCAGTACAGCATCGAGATGGCTCCATTTGAGGCTTTGTATGGTCCGCGATGTCGTTCTCCTATAAGGTGATTTGAGCCTTGGCGAGGCTAAGTTATATGGCACTAACCTAGTGAGGGATGCTTCGGAGAGGGTGAAGTTGATTCAGGAGAGGCTCCGCACAGCACAATCCAGACAAAAGAGTTACGCGGATCAGAGGGCGCGTGATGTATCATTTATGGAGGGAGACAAGGTTCTGTTGAAGGTCTCGTCGATGAAGGGTATTATGAGGTTCGGGAAGAAGGGCAAGCTGAGCCCGAGGTTTATAGGTCCCTTCGAGGTGTTGAGGCGTGTTGGGGAGGTTGCTTATAAGCTAGCTTTACCTCCCAGTTTATCAGGAGTTCATCCAGTTTTTCATGTATCCATGCTTCGTCGGTACCACGCCTACTTCTCTCACGTGGTTGATTTCAGCACTATTTAGTTGGATGAGAGGTTGGGCTACGAGGAGGATCCAGTTGCTATTATTGATAGACAGGATCGCCAGTTGAGGTCCAAGAGATTTTCTGTAGTGAAGGTCCAGTGGAGGGGCCAACCAATCGAAGAAGAGACCTTGGAGTCTGAGGAGGACATGCGGAGCAGATATCCGCACTTATTCAGCACTTCAGGTATGATTCTAGACCCGTTCGAGGACGAACGTTTGTTTAAGAGGTGGAGAATGTAACGACCCGACCGGTCGTTTTGCGTTATCGGATCCCATTCCCCCAAATGAAACTTCCCATAGCGGCTTATTGTCATTTATGACTTGCGGGGGCGGGTGGTCCGGGATTCGGAAGTGTTTAGAGCAGTAAAGGAACACTTAGTTCCTTAAGGTTGGCCTTTTTGGCCAAGTTTGACTTCGGTCAACATTTTGAGTAAACGCCCTCGAAATCAAGTTTTGACGGTTCCGGTAGCTTCGTATGATGATTTCAGACTTGGGCGTATGTTTGGAATGGGTTTTGGATGACCTGGGCGCGTTTCGGCGCCAAATATCGAAATAAGAGTTTCCTTAAGTTCATATTATGGTGTGGGACGTGTTTTTGTGTTATCGAGGTCCGAACAGAATTTTGAGACCATGGATAGTTCCGTTATGTCATTTATGACTTGCTTGCAAATTTGGTGTCATTCCGAATAGTATAGGCCGGTTCGGCGCATTGATATCGAATTCAAGAACTTGAAGTTCTTAAGTTTTGATTCTAGGGGTTTTGAGGTGTGATTTGAGTTTTTGCATTGTTTTTAGTGTTCCGAAAGCTCGAGCGAGTTCGTATTATGATTTGGGACTTGTTGGTATATTTGGACGGGGGCTCGAGTCGGATCGGGTGCCTCTCGAGCACTAAACAAGGCCAAAAAACCAGCTGAAACAGTTGCTGGTGCACCTGATCTGGTATGACACAAGTGCGGTTTGCCAGTCGCATGTACGGGACCGCTCCTGCGGTCGCAGCCTCGCAGGTGCGATCCCCAGGTGGGCTGCCCAGTTCTCGCAGGTGCAGGCCCTTTCCCGCAGGTGCGTACTCCTGCCCCTAGGTGCGAGCCCAGGCCTTTGTCCCATTTTCCGCAGGTGCAAGCTATTGCTCGCAGGTACGAGACCGCAGGTGCGGTCCTTGAGCCGCAGGTACAGAACCACCATAGGCAGTGTGTTCTTTTAAAATACGGGAAATTTTCATTTTCTCCATTTTCTTCCACCATTGTCGACCTAGAGAGCTTGGGAAAGAGCCAATCCACCTAGCTACTGATAAGGTAAGTAAATTCTACCCTAGTATTAGTTTAATACATGAATTACTAGTAAAATTAACTACTTAATTAGTGAAAATCAAGGAATTTGGATAGTAACCTAGGGCTTTCGAGAATTTAGATAATTACCCGTGAATTGGCTATGAAATCATACAAAAATCATATATTAACAATCTTTAGGTTATGGGTGAGTGTTTCCTTCGAGAATTTTCGGAATCCGAGCATGCGGGCCCGTGGGTGGATTTTGGGATTTCTTCAAGAATTATGAATTGACTAAATAAGTAGGAGCCATGCTTTGAGTATAATTTGATATATTTACGTAACGTTTGATTAGTTTCGAGTCCTTGGGAGACGAGTTCGGAGTTTCGGGAACATTCTTGACCCTGGGAGTAGGTTCGACGCGAGGTGAGTCTCCTTTCTAACCTTGTAAGAGGGAATTGTCCCCCTAGGTGATTTAAAATGGCTATGTGCTAATGTTTATAGGGGATATGTACGCACCATGGAGTTTCTTTTGCTTATTTCCCGTCTATTTCTTTCAGACAGTGGAACTGTATATTATATCTTTTGTATATTCTGTTAGTATGCCCGTAGGACTTGTGACACTAGTTCCTGACATCCACGTGGTAGTTATTATCGATTACGGGTCTGTATATATATTGGCTCACGCCTCCTTATAACCTCTTTTGATTAAAACTGTCTAATTATCCTTTTCGATTTATGTTTTAAGCTTTAAAACTTGGTATATGTTGAAATGTTAATCAAATAAGAAAGAACCCTTAGTAAATTGAGTGTTGGCTTGACCGACCCCGCGGTTGGGCGCCATCACGACCTGAGTTAGGATTCTGGGTCGTGACAGTTTATCCAGAAGTCCCTCATTGTTCATGTATGTTCCATCCGTGGAACAACATAAAAACGAACTTCAGGAAGAGCAAAAAATAAATCAAAGAAGAATACTTTGCGTTAGCAAGAGCATACAATGTTGAAGAATTCAATAGGCATATGGAAGAGGTAGGAGCTATTGATAGTAGAGTGAAAACATACCTTATGTATATTGGATATGATAATGGTTCCCGGCACATTCCAAGGCAAGATCAAATATTGCAGAACCAGTAAATGCAGCAAACAAGCAAGCAAGAGACCTCCCAGTTTTGAATTTGCTTGACTTTATGACGACGCTGATTTAGAAATGGAATTACACCAATAAGAAGGATGTCATGGAATCATTTATGAAGATCGATGTAAAGTATGAAAAAATATTGGCAGATAACACTATCTTATCACAGGCGATAATGGTATGCATTTTCATAATCATAAAAACACTGCATGTATTATAGTTTTACTTCTGCACTTTAAAGATTTCACTAAAGAACTACATATTGCTATTAAAAAATACTATTACTTCATACAGCTAATGAATTTTCTTAATTAAAATTATGTTAGGTGTTACCATCAACTCAATTCTTACATTTAGTAATTGATGGCCAAACAAGAAACGTGGTGCGCCTACATTAAAAACAATGCACTTGTGGAAGGTTTCATCTAGATGATATTCCATGTTTACATGCAATGAAAATTATACAAAAATTTCATATAGATTCATACAAGTATTGTCGGGATTATACAACATAGACTACTTGCTGAAAACATATGAGATACCAGTAAACCCTCTGTCGGATGAAACAACGTGACAAATTCCAGAACATGTCTCTTTCCAGGTGATACTTCCATCAAAAGGAAAGATCAAATCAGGAAGACCTAAGAAAAAGAGGGGGCATTTTGCATCCGTACCCGCTTTTTGTGTCAAGTTTTAACTTATACCCGCTTTGTAAAAAAAATTGCAAGTGTACCCGCTGTTTCGCATAATTTCAGCATACGGGGCTGAAGTAGCAAAGGAAATCACGCAAAACTTCAGCATTCTAGTAGACTGGCCTGAAGTAGCTTGCGAACTTCAGCTCTAGAGCTGAAGTTTTTGTATTTGTAACTGGGGAACTTCAGCTCTAGAGCTGAAGTTTTTTGTCTTTGTAACTAGGGAACTTCAGCTCTAGAGCTGAAGTTTTTGTCTTTGTAACTAGGGAACTTCAGCTCTAGAGCTGAAGTTTTTGTTTTGTAACTCGGGAACTTCAGCTCTAGAGCTGAAGTTTTTGTCTTTATAACTAGGGAACTTCAACTCTAGTGCTGAAGTTTTTGTCTTTGTAACTGGGGAACTTCAGCTCTAGAGCTGAAGTTTTTGCTTTGTAACTCGCGAACTTCAGCTCTAGAGCTGAAGTTTTTGTCTTTATAACAGGGGAACTTCAGCTCTAGAGATGAAGTTTGTAACTGGGAAACTTCAGCTCAAGAGCTGAAGTTTTGTCTTTGTAACTGGGGAACTTCAGCTCTAGAGCTGAAGTTTTGTCTTTGTAACTGGCGAACTTCAGCTCTAGAGCTGAAGTTTTTGTTTGTAATTGGCGAACTTCAGCTCAGTGAGGAAAAGGGGGATGAAGTTATTTAAAAAGTGGATACAAGTTAAAAGTTTTTTAAAAAATGGGTATAGGTTAAATGGGGGCGACCAAATAGGGTGCCCCGTGCAATTTTTATGAAAAAGAGAGGCATAGGATGTTCGGAAGGAAATACAGTTACATGTGCACTATGCTGGAAAAAAGGACACAACTGTAAAACGTGCCAAAATATTCCAAAGAGAGATTGATATAATGCTTTAATGTTCTTATAGAACTCATATATCATAGAACCATATCACTTGAATTGCAAAGAATAAAATGCATGTCTTGCACTAGACATATATTTGGTATGGTGATTCTTTGCCAAAAAAATTTTTGGCAAAAACTTTATATGGCTACTTGTGTTTTCAATAAGAAACTGTTTATTTGCTATTTTAGTATATAAAAGTAGGATGCATTTACATCTAGTTGCTGCAAGGAAAAAGGCGCTAAAATCACGACCTGAGCGAGGATTTTGGGTCGTGACAGTTTATCCAGAAGTCCCTCATTGTTCATGTATGTTCCATCTGTGGAACAACATAAAAACGAACTTCAGAAAGAGCCAAAAATAAATCAAAGAAGAATACTTTGCGTTAGCAAGAGCATACAATGTTGAAGAATTCAATAGGCATATGGAAGAGGTAGAAGCTATTGATAGTAGAGTGAAAACATACCTTATGTATATTGGATATGATAATGGTTCCTGGCACATTCCAAGGCAAGATCAAATATTGCAGAACCAGTAAATGCAGCAAACAAGCAAGCAAGAGACCTCCCAGTTTTGAATTTGCTTGACTTTATGACGACGTTGATTCAGAGATGGAATTACACCAATAAGAAGGATGCCGTGGAATCATTTATGAAGACCAATGTAAAGTATGAAAAAATATTGGCAGATAATACTATCTTATCATAGGCGATAATGGTATGCATTTTCATAATCATAAAAACACTGCATGTATTATAGTTTTACTTCTGCACTTTAAAGATTTCACTAAAGAACTACATATTGTTATTAAAAAATACTATTACTTCATACAGCTAATGAATTTTCTTAATTAAAATTATGTTAGGTGTTACCATCAACTCAATTCTTACATTTAGTAATTGATGGCCAAACAAGAAACGTGGTGCGCCTACATTAAAAATACTGCACTTTTGGAAGGTTTCAGCTAGATGATATTCCATGTTTACATGCAATGAAAATTATACAAAAATTTCATATAGATTCATACAAGTATTGTTGGGATTATACAACATAGACTACTTGCTGAAAACATATGAGATACCAGTAAACCCTCTATCGGATGAAACAACGTGAAAAATTCCAGAACATGTCTCTTTCCAGGTGGTACTTCCATCAAAAGGAAAAATCAAATCAGGAAGACCTAAGAGGGGCATTTTGCATCCGTACCCGCTTTTTGTGTCAAATTTTAACTTATAACCGCTTTGTAAAAAAAATTGCAAGTGTACCCGCTTTTTCGCATAACTTCAGCATACGGGGCTGAAGTAGCAAAGGAAATCACGCAAAACTTCAGCATTCTAGTAGATTGGCCTGAAGTAGCTTGCGAACTTCAGCTCTAGAGCTGAAGTTTTTGTCTTTGTAACTGGGGAACTTCAGCTCTAGAGCTGAAGTTTTTGTCTTTGTAACTAGGGAACTTCAGCTCTAGAGCTGAAGTTTTTGTTTTGTAACTCGGGAACTTCAGCTCTAGAGCTGAAGTTTTTGTCTTTATAACTAGGGAACTTCAACTCTAGTGCTGAAGTTTTTGTCTTTGTAACTGGGGAACTTCAGCTCTAGAGCTGAAGTTTTTGTTTTGTAACTCGCGAACTTCAGCTCTAGAGCTGAAGTTTTTGTCTTTATAACTGGGGAACTTCAGCTCTAGAGCTGAAGTTTGTAACTGGGAAACTTCAGCTCAAGAGCTGAAGTTTTGTCTTTGTAACTGGGGAACTTCAGCTCTAGAGCTGAAGTTTTGTCTTTGTAACTGGCGAACTTCAGCTCTAGAGCTGAAGTTTTTGTTTGTAACTGGCGAACTTCAGCTCAGTAAGGAAAAAGGGGCTGGAGTTATTTAAAAAGTGGATACAAGTTAAATGTTTTTAAAAAAATGGGTATAGGTTAAATGGGGGCGACCAAATAGGGTGCCCCGTGCAATTTTTATGAAAAAGAGAGGCATAGGATGTTGGGAAGGAAATACAGTTACATGTGCACTATGCCGGAAAAAAGGACACAACTGTAGAACGTGCCGAAATATTCCAAAGAGAGATTGATATAATGCTTTAATGTTCTTATAGAACTCATATATCATAGAACCATATCATTTGAATTGCAAAGAATAAAATGCATGTCTTGCACTAGACATATATTTGGTATGGTGATTCTTTGCCAAATTTTTTTTTGGCAAAAATGGCTACTTGTGTTTTCAATAAGAAACTGTTTATTTGCTATTTTAGTATATAAAAGTAGGATGCATTTACATCTAGTTGATGCAGGGAAAAAGGCGTTAAAATATAATGTGATACCCAAGTGGTATATTTGTATACCTTATTGGTATCAAAATATATGCAGAAATAGAAGTGGTGCCCCAAAGGCAACATCTGTACATACATCGTTAACAAAATGGGCATGCTTTGCTGGTTATGTCAGTATTGAAGTATAACAAATTGGAAGCCATTTATATGCAGTTACTATAGGGAAAACAGGTAGTCAAATACAATGTGATACCCAAATGGTATATTTTTATACTTTATTGGTATTAGTTTTATTGCACTAATATGGTAAACCAAAATATATGTAGAAATACAAGTGGTGCACCAAAAAGTACAACATCTGTACATACTTCCTTAATAAAATGAGCATACTTTGCAACTCATGTCAATATTGAAGTATAACAAAAAGGTACGATACCCAAATGGTATATTGTATACCTTATTGGTATACAGTTGTATTGCACTAATATGGATAAACCAAAATATGTGCAGAAATACAAGTGGTCCACCCAAAAAATGCAACATTTGTACATACTTCCTCAACAAAATGGGCATACTTTTCAACTCATGTCAATATTGAAGTATAACAAAAAGGTACTCAAATACAATGTGATACCCAAATGGTATATTTGTATATCTTATTGGTATATAGTTGTATTGCACTAATATGGCTACACCAAAATATGTGCATAAATACAAGTGGTGCACCAAAAAAATACAACATTTGTACATGCTTTCTCAACAAAATTGGCACACTTTGCAACTCATGTTAGTATTTACATCTAGTTGTTGTAGGAAAAAAGGTACTCAAATACAATGTGACCCAAATGGTATATTTGTATACGTGATTGGTATATAGTTCTACTACACTAATATATCTGAACCAAAATCTTTGCAGAATATAACTGATGCAGCAATGCAAATTTCTTAGATTCAACTACAACTAAAAACTGCTCTTAATGCAAATTCAAAACCAAGTCAGTTTCTAAAAATATTTCTTCTCATTCAAATCAATAGTCGCTCTGTTCTTCAACCAAATAGCAAAATAATTCCTCTTTTTGAATACCGTAACTCCCTTAAAAGTACACCTCCAAAAATAACTTTTGTTGTTGTATTACAGCGAACTAACAGTGCCCCTCGTACTATAAATGACAGTAGGAATAGGAACTAACAGTGCTGTTGTAACAGCTCTATTCTGCAGTAATGGCTTGACTTCGAGTGCTGAGAAAATTTTATCTCCGAAAGGCACTGTTAATAAACCAACAACTTTATTGAAAGAAGCCTAAGAAAAGCCTAATAAAACAAACTAAAGATAGATTCCAACATTAAAACAGTTATAGCAACATATTATACTATTACAATTGTATTCCTATAACACACTTTTAAAAGCTAGCGCTTTTAGAATCTAATAATGCAAAATACCATACTTCACCAAAAACTATTGAAATCCTGCAAAGTTTTCATGCTATGATTGCCTAAAAAGGGACCTATACTACTTCTTGCGCTTCTTTCCACGAGTCTTTTTTGTTACTACTAGAGCCTCAGATTCACTTTATTCACCATGCAACTGCTTGTTCCTCCCATAATGCCAAAGCAGTATACCAAACCTAGCTCGAAGACCATTCACATCAAAATTGACAACAGGGATTGGAAGACCTTCAATAATGTACTCGGCAAAACATGCAAATAGATTAGTAGTAAAAAAATGTTAATATGAATCAGATAAAAAAGGTAATTATTCTTACGAATTTTGATGCGTTGGCAGATTTGTAAGCAGTTCAATCTCAAATTAATCAGTCAAGTCCTTTCCCATGTGTAGACCATTTTCTACTACACTGTTGCTTCTTTAGTTATAAAATTCAATGCTAACTAGTAACAGGGGTATCAACACAACATATGCCTCTGCCGCCTTTTGAATAGCTTTTTTGTGCTTTCAACTACGTAGAGAATCATATACATAAAAACATCTTTTATGGAATGATACACACATCAATATCTAATGCCACTTTTCTGCAAATTAATTAGAAATAGGACATGATCAACCTGGTGCCATGGAGTGTTGCAATGCATCCTAATTCCTTTTATGTACTCCATGATATCGTCTTATCTCTTAATCAAATTATCTTGTTTCCCACCTTTTACAAATTCTATGTAAACCCTTTAAATGATATTATTAAAAATAGTATTTGTATTTGTGACTTTCATTGGCTTATTAATTTCATATTTCGCCTTCTTTCTAAGATAGTAGAATATAATATTCAAGTGCTACAAAAAAGAGACTAAGAAAACATAACCAACACTAACAATATGAATGAACTAATACAAAAACAAAAATAAAAAGTTGTACACATACCGAACTAGACAGTGGTCTACCAGAATAGTTTAGTGCGTGGGAAAAATTCTTATCATCAATTGTTCAACTTCAAAGTCAAAACAAGGGTCCATCTTTCGATCATGAAGTAAATACACTTCCCTCTTTCGTATAAAAGAAGCTATGGATAAGAAATACATCAACAAAACTTAAGAAATCATGAAAACAAAAGTACATGGAAACGAATACGCAGTCTCCCAATTGTATGTCCGCTTCAACAAAGTTTGAGAATGCAGTCGTTAGATTATAATCAACATCCATTGAAATGTCATTTACAAATGGAAATCTTCCTTTGATAACCTTCGAGGATCCCCAACTGCACTAACATCAGATTGCCAGTCATTCTTATACAGCGACTGTTTTATAGCTGTAGGGCGCCTTCTCCGTTTGAAAACGGCCAGAGTTGTTTCAACATCTATTTGTGTCTGGACAACAGTTCTTGATATTGACTGATCAGGTTCTTGATAAGTTATGCATTTTCACTATCTAAACCAATACAAAACTAAAAGAATAAATATACAATATCATTGTCATTCCTACTACTAGTACTGATTGATTATTTTCAGCATTAGTATTTATTTATTTCGCTCCGGCTTTATTTGAGGTATTAACTTTTATGGGCTATAAAACATATTTGACCATTCAAAAATCATAGTCCTAGTTTGAAATAATACATTAAAAGAAATGAATTATGAAAAAGTTTAATAAATATTTATAAATTACATTACTATTTTTATGCATCAAATATTTTTAAAACTTGTATACATGTAATGTCGTATTGATTTGGTTTCGGTTTGACTTTTTCTAGTTAAAACCAAACCAAACGAATTATGATCGAATTTTTTTTCTAACACCAAACTAGATCATAGTCGGATTTTTTTCTCGGTTTGACTCGGATTATCGGTTTAGTGCGGTTTATCAATTCTTTTTCTATTGAAAACAGCTTCTACCTGCATTAAGTAGGGGTAAGGTCTACGTACATACTACCCTCCCAAGACCCCACCTTTTGAGAACATACTGAATTTATTGTTATTGTTATTGCGATTTATCGATTTCCTTTATACACCTCTAGTTTTATCCTTATCTCAAGTTCTTAGTGCAAGAAAACCACCAACATTTGGAATAGGATAAAACCACAGGTAAGTGATAATATCAAATTTTGGCACTCGCTTATATTCAACAATATAATGTAATAATTGAATGAGTAATATACAAGCAGACAGACAACTGAACTTAAAGGGGGAAGCTTAGATTCGCATAAGCAATTACTTAAAGACAACACGGACGGAATGACATCAAAAGGTATGAAAAAACTTGATAAATCAATAGTTTATTCACTTTTGAATGCTGACAACCGACGAGTGCTGCTGTTGCTCTATGAGTTCTTTGAATGAAAGTGTTCCGAAGATAATATTAAAAGGCAAGGAATGGGAGTTGCCAAGTGAAACGGTTTGAAGTATGTTACTTTGTTGTCCATTGTATCAAACAACATATAAGGGGTTAAGAAGAATACTTCTGGCAGACAAGTAAATTAACTGGTAAACATACACTTGTGTATATGCATAGGGAGGCTCACAAAGCAAATGCATTACCCGGACTTAGAAAACTTGCAAAAACTATTGGCTTCAGGTAATTAATGCAATGAAATACCATCGATAATGGCGTATTCCTTCTCCATATATACACATAAATGAACAAGATGTCACAACTTAAGTCAAACAAATAGACAATAGAGCCTTCCAAAATAAAGAGAAAGAAGAGCAACGACAGTATATCTTTCACCATCAACAAGTACGTTCCACTCTGGATGCTATAGTTACAAAACCCAGCAGCCTCAACTTGAAGATGGGTGCTCAAATCAGGTTGTTACAAGCATATTAGCTTCTTTAAGCAATACTTTCCAGTAACAACAGATTCTAACAAAATTAACTGGGACCATTCCAGTTCCTGAGTGCTCTTTACGTCATTTCCACAAAAAAACAAAGACATGTTACAAGCCTATGCACCAGATGAACCTTCCAAGAAAAATTTCATTATTGCACCAACTCCATGTACACATTGCACGGAACTGTAGTCAAACTGTCAGCAGTTCCTGAGAGTAAAAAGTAGATGTGTTCAAAAAATTCCACTAACCCTCATTGGATAAATAGATTGGAAGCATAAGCGAGTCAAAAGGTAAAGCATGGCAAACTGGTGAGCAGCCAAACCTCGCGAGGAAGTGGAAAACAATGGAGAGATAATGAACTACGATCATACTACCTATGGGGTAAGATTGAGTTGGGATAAGGGTAAATGGGAGGGGGAAAGCAGCTTCAGCTGCAGCTATGGAATATAAATTAAAACAATTAGAATATAATATTGCCACTCCATAGAACCCTTTCTCAGAAGATGACCAACTTTGCCCTATTTATTGGTGAGCAAAAGGAAGATTGCTAGACAACACAAATCTAGAAAGTTCGAAAAAATATGAATGGTAAAATTCTTCAGGGTGTGCACGCATGAAATTAGTGGTTCCATCTTATTAAAGGATTGCCTGTAAACAGCCACACTGTGAAACTAGACTCAATTCCTGTTATTCAGAACATAGTCAATGTGCATAGAGAAATATACAGTATATGAAAGGGCCTAGTGAAGCAGAAAGGTTGCAGAGAAACATGGTATGGTAAACGGATGGGGAAGAAAATATTTCTTTAGTGCCCCTATCAGAACTTGACTGTTGCTACTCAGTTTTTCTGCTAGTTTATTACTTATTAGAAAAAGTTACCACGGAATTTGGAGTCTACCCATATTTTTGTGCATATTTAATCTCAAAAGACCACATGAGTATTCTTGATTAACAATAACATACCTTCTCCTTCTGCTTGAAGACGGCATCAATCTTCTTCATATATTCATCTGTGACTTTCTGCATAGAAACAGGAAGAATGTCATTAGAAGCAGACTTCAGGTTGTTCTGTATTGATATTATTAGTCATTTGAGCTATTTCCTTCGGTAGGTTTGAGAAATTAGAGCAGAAGTAGGTATTACGAGAAAACCAGAAAACAATTTTAGTTCCTTTCATTCATTAGATTCAAAGGCGTCGAAACAACCAAGTAGTAATTTATATTTAAAATTATGATTTATGAGACAATTGTTTAAACAATTATGGATAATCACTCTGTTTTTAAGTTTTTGTGCCATGAACACCAAACTTTATTAGGTACTACCTGTAAATCACCAGATAAGTCCTTCACATTGTCTTCAGAAAGCTTTTTCTCCTGGAAAAGGTAAGATTCCTCAATATCTAACATCCGAAAGATAAGGACCAAAAGTTGCCAAGAGTTCAAACCTTCTCAAGCTTTTCATATGCTTTTAAGGCATCCCTTCTAATATTCCTTAAAGCTACCTGCAAGTGTTTCATAAGAAAGAGCTAGTAGTATCCAGTGGACTTGATTAATAGGCAATATAAACACACTAACTACTCCATCCCTAAACAAATGAAAGATCCATAGTGGGTCAAGCTATCTAAGCTTTAAATTGATCCATAGTGAGAAATTAGGTTTGGAGTTATTTCTGACAGTAGATCCCACTACATTATGAATAGAGGATCATTTCTTTTAAAAGCAGAAAATAAATAGAAAGGAGTTACAGCAAGCTTTTAAAATAGATAAAACTTACCTTTCCTTCCTCTGCCTGTTTAGAAACAATTTTGGATAGCTCCTGCATAAAATGAAGAAAAATAAGAGAAGTAAAAGTACAAACTCAAATAGAAATTGAATGTACTGAATTATTCACATATTTAACAATTCATAAACTTTGGGAAAACCCACAGGGTGAAGTAGACTTAAGTTGGAATGAGATCAAAAGCTGTAACTACATTTTTTCATAAAAACATGCTAGTAAGCCATAAATTTTTGATTTTTCATAATCAAAAAGGACAAATATTCTCGATCAAATAACAGAATGGCTGCCTGTCAATATGGCAGCAAGACATTCTGTGCCCTGAGTGTACGCCAATCACATAGCTTGAATAGCAAACGTCACCTCTAGTTGGGATATGGTGCAATTCAATTTTTCCAGTCTCTAATTAAAACAAGGTCACTCCAAACGAGTTATTAAACCTAGATATCCACTCATTTTAGATTAACTGCATAGCGTAGCTAGTGCCCCTAATGTTCTTGTTTCCATATGACCTATAAGAATGTAAAATCACCAGTCATCTACTCCTCTGAAAATAAACTATCCAATAATACTAGATGATGTCACATACACCACAAGAGAAAAGGAAACAAAAAACTTTCAGAAAACTAATGACAATGATACCAGATATTAACACAGAGCAGATGAAGAGGTATGCCAATGAAATGCAAGTACCTTATCTGTAATTAGTGGCTACACCAATGAAAACATGAAATTGGGATTTCAAATTATCAGAAACAATAGACAAATATTTTCCCAAGACACGGGACGAGAAAGCATGAGTTAACCAACAACTGGATTAATAAATTGGAGATAATATCTATCCAACTCATAGCATAGGGGGTTACATCATAAATGGCTACAGTTAAATTCAAGCTCAAAGTTGGCATCTAGAAGAAACAAATTTGACTGAGCACGGGAAAACTTAATACCTTCCTCCTGTCGGATGTCAACTGGGGTACAGACATTCTTATTACTTCTCCATCATTATTTGGCGTCATACCAAGATCAGAGCTGACAATAGCCTTCTCTATAGCTTTTAAGCTGAAAATTAAGTCAAAAAATAAAGCTGAGTGCAGAGAAATACATTCTTTGGTTGATGGAAATGGTTCTAAGAAATCTCTCACGAGGACACTTTCATTAGCCTAAGGCTTAAAAGTGAAAACAACTTCTACGACTTGTTATCATGTAACTTATACAAGAAAAACAGTATACAAAGGCTATGAATCTGATGAAGTTGACATCCTATTGTTTGACATCCTAATTTCAGAACTCGCTATTTTGCCCACCCTACTTCAAATGCATCTAAGAATTTACAAGTAGTATTGAAATGACGAAAGCAAAAGATAATGGTCACACATCCAAAGTATTAGCTGAGGTAATTTTCTTTTTCCTTTTTCTTTTCAATTGGTTTAGAAGTTCAACCTGGATTTGTCATAGGGCTGCACCAAGATAGAACTTGAATCAGGAGTGCTTATTTGCGCTATGCTTTTCAAGCTGACTGGAGTGCCATAGTAATCCACCTTGTATCAGCAATACAAAATAAAAAACAAATAAAAAAAGAAGTTGTACTTAGACATCTTGCATAGAAGAAACAAAGCCATATATTTTACCACTGGAATTTAATTACCCAAGAAGCATAGAAGTCATTGTCTACCATATCTCAGATACCACATTTCTACAACCAGATAACTACTATGAATACATGAGAAATATTAAGGAAATATTACGGGCTTGCAGTGAAAGTAATGAGAATGACGCAGACGCCTCAAGGCAAAAACATATATATATGGGTTTTGCTAACCTACTACATAGTTGTAGTAGGTTAGCATTGTATACGTATTTGATTTCTCCAAAATGCCCTTATTAACCACATCAAATTTAAGGACCTTTTTGTCCATTTACTGAATTTCATCTAACTGTTCGGGCATGAAATATTTCCTCCTCTATTTTCCATCTCCAACTATTGTTCTTCTCAAATGTTAAAGGAGTTTCTTTTTTTCCGGTATCTTTTCTCTTTGCACTTGACAAATACTATAATAAAGGTTAACGTCTCTTCATTTGATGGCCAGAATCATGATGTAAACTTTTTTAGAAGTTTTTTTTTCTGATTTGTCTACACCTAACAATTAGGCTATATGATGTTATTCGATAGAGCTCACTATATTATTGTTCATTTAGTTTAGATTCATCTTTAGTTTTCTTCAAACACCGAACAACGAGACTGTTAAAAAGTATAAAATTCTTGTCTGTGTGGTTTGTTCTTTTTGGTCCTTGTTTTGAACAATACAAAATCTTGAAAAATCAAACAATTTGTATTGGCAAAAATTTTAGTTATAGTGGTTTAAAAAAATACAGGTTCTTAATAACACTTCCATTGATTCTACAGTAGGTGTCTCAAGAAGCCATTATCCATATGGTGATAATGAATGCAATATTAGCGGAGAAATTACTGAAAGATCAGGTGAAAAACTTAGACATGAAAATATTAAAATGGGTAATAGTGGATTTACACAAGGGAAAAGTGTTTAATAATGATGATGAGGCTTATAATAGCTATATAAAATACCGATGTTGAAATTAGCAGATGAAGTTCAGCCTCTTCTTCGATTTCATATCTGCATATTGGTCATTGATTTTATCTATGCGATTTGTTCGATTAGGATAGAATGTGACGAGGAGAGAAGTGAAGGGATTATGACACGCGAAAAAAAATCTGAAAAGTGGGTTTATTTTTGGGAAATGCAGAGATGAAATGGGGAGTTTAGTAAAAGGACAAAACAACCCTTAAATTTAATATGGTGGCCCTAAAATAATAAGGGCATTTGGAGAAATAAAATATGTATACAATGCTAACCTACTACAACTATGTGGTAGGTTAGCAAACTCAGAAGTCATAATACACCCCAGGGGCAGGGACATGGTACAATTGACAAGGAAAAACAAAAGGAACTGTTACTCTAGCCAGACCTGAAGAAAATTTTACAGGAAAACATGTTGGTTAATAAATTTGCAGAATGCGACTAGCTGTATAACATCATGTGGCACCTACGATAACATGACTTCCAACTCATTTATAAGTTATATGTTTGATAGGATTTCAATGGTTTAGTAAGCCCTCTGTTATGTTCCACGGTATCAAATATGATGGTTAGCAATAATTTGTCGTGTTAATCATAAGTAACGAAGCATAATATCATCTGGAAAAAAAAACTACAAAACGTCTTACCTCAATTTTATCTAGCATAGCAGGGCTAGCTCGTCCCGTCCTTATAGAGTTGAAATTTGACCTTACGTTATCAATTGTCTTTTCCATCCTTTCTTTCTGAAGTAAAATAAAAGGGTTATATGAAAAGGATAAATAAACTAGTTGCCACAGCTTTTCATAATTAAAACGGAGATCACTATACTCACCACATCTTTCTCGATCGCAGCTTTTTCCGCTTCTATTTGTTCAATGGTTGCACACCTCACAGTTCCTCTTCTAAAAAATAAGCCCAAGTTATGTACATGGAGATTCAACAACAGGGGCAGACTTAGTGTACTAGTTATGGGTTCATCCAAACCCGGTAACTTTGACTCAGACTGTATATATGTGTTAAGAGATCCACCAAATAGGTACAAACAGTAGATTTCTAATCCAGTAAATCATATGGGCTACGATAGAATTATGAACACGAACTCATAAAAGTTCAAATCCTTGATTCGCATCTAGTCAACACGGAAAATAAATGCAAGCACCAGCAAGAACAACAACAACTTTACTAATACACCTCAATGCCGAACTAGTTAGAGTAGTCTATACGACTCCTTAATATCCATTCCACTCAATAGGGATCCGTGGCGTTCCAATATTAAATAATAAATTAAGGGTGTCACAACTGCTACTAATACACCTCAATCCCGAACTAGTTGGAGTAGTCTATATAACTCCTCAATATCCATTCCACTCAATATGGACCCGTGGCGTTCCAATATTCAATAATAAACTTAAGGGTGTCTAAGTACGGCACAAGAGTATAGAATTGGACTTGCCTCTTTACCCAAGATAGTTTAACAGGCTGCAAGCTCCTTGCTCCGACCCTTAAGCTCACATAATTCGCAGACGCCGTCAAAGAAACCACATTACCAGAAGTGCGAAAATCATCTGCAAGGTGTTTGTTGAAATGCTACAACCGGCGTGTCATAGAGAAAGACAAGAGGAAAAAGATATAGCAGTAGATAGATACCTTGAAAGCAAATGATGGGTTTGGAAGGATTGGGCTTTTGATACAGCGAACGGATTGGAGTTGCAGGCGAGAATGCTGTCGTCATTGTGGAACGCAAAGAGAAACACTATTGTCTTTTGGAGTCTCTGGAAGTGAAACTTCAGCGCGAACTTTTGGATAACTAGGATAAGAGTTCTTTCCTTTCCTTTTCTTTTTCTTTCCTTTTTTTTTTTTTTTTTTTTTTGAAGTTTAGTGCTTTTGTTTCAATAGTTTGACTCGATATGAAGTTTGAAAAAAAAAAAAAAAAAAAAAAAAATTGAAAGTTGTGATCTTAAAAAATTAAAAGATAAAAATTTTGTGAGGTCATGATATTTATGAGGTTATAAAAACTTTTCATTAAGGGTAAAACGAAAAGTTTAAAGATGAATTATCCAAATTTAGAAATATTTGAAACAGATTAAAAAGGAAAGTACCTCATCTAATTTGAAAACGAGGCAGTATTTTTCTTTTGAGAAACTGAAAAAGTTAGTGCCTTAAGTTTGCTATTCCCTTATATTTAGGGTTAATTTAATAAAATAGTTCTTCAAATATGCATTTAATCAGTTTTAATCCTTACTTTGTGGAAACCAGCGTTTTAGGGCACTATCAAAATGCCTTGAGACTCATGTGTGGGACTTAATTTTGTAAGGCTTATCAAACACGCCTAACGCTTAACGCTCGGGACTCGCCCAACATTTCCTATGCAAATCATATATTGAATTCACAAATTTGCACTATTGACCCTCAAAATTTTTTAACAAATGAATGATTAATTTTTTTTTATCTATAAGAATATTAAAATTATGAATAACTCAAATAGCGAACCATATTATTGCATATTTACTAATTGAGAACAACATGAGTATGAATTTCATTTGAATATTTCTTATAAAAATAGATAACCAAAATTTATATCTTTACTTGATAGATCTTCATGTCTTAGTTCTATGTCTTTCGAAATTATCATACATTTCATATTTTACTGTTTAAAAATAATTTTATATTTACTCATAAATGAGTAATATTTTAAATTACAGTGTTGATAAATTTATTGTGTATTTACTTTTAAAAAGGTAAAATATGCAGTTTGATAATCTTTTTAAAGAAATTATATTTTTTAACTATTTGAAAGTCAAGAGGTTAGAGTTAATTTATATTTTATAGTAACTTTAACAGTATTGTATTATTTATACTTGTATAAGATGCTAATTATCTTATTTTATATGAGTTTATTTTTAATTCTTTTTAGCTTTCTTGAACTTTTATTGTATCTTTTATAAATTTATTGTGTTATAATCTATATTATTAATTCATAAATTTTAAAAATTAAAGATCCGTAGGGCTTACGCCCCATGTCTCGAGGCTTTCGCCCCATCCGTATTAAGTAAAACGCTTCGCCTCGCCTCGCCTTACGCCCTCGTCATTTAAAACACTGGTAGAAACTAAACAATTTTCATCTTCATTATGTTTATAACACACAACAATTGTTATCCCATAGGAAGAAGAAATAAAAAAGGGAGAAGGGAGGGAGGCTTCTAAGAAACAAAGGAAACTAAATAAACCAAGTTCATATCATAAGCCTAATAGAATGTTTCGTATTGTATATATAGGTATATGCTCCATCTAACCCGGGTCCCAAATTTAATTTGTTAAGTTCCCAAATGTGCCCTCAGCCTTAGTCTTTCGATCATTTTGATTCATAACAGTTGGGTGATATCATGAAACTAAACTAGATGTTAATTCTTTAAATCCTAAAATGAACTACATCTATATAATCATTAAAAGTTAGGAGAATCTCAAGCAAGCCCGCATAATATAGCCGTAGAAGTTTTGGCATTTTGAAACGCGAAATTAAGAAATGCTATGATATTTAACATAATTAATGTTTGATTCAACTACGTAACAACATATAACTCAGAGTTGTAGTCGAATTGTGTGTTTGCTATATATATATATATATGCTTGTTTGTTCTTTTTTCACAGAGCAATAAAATTACTTAATTCAAGATCCCAACCTTATTGTTGAGCTGAGCACGTGTTATTTTTGATGATTAGCAAATCATGATTGATTATGTTGAAAGAATTAGGTTTCATGAACAGATTATTATGTTACTGGACTAGTGTACAAATATGTTTTTTTTAATAAAAAAAACCAAGTCCTTTGAAGCAGATGTGCCAATATGTAGAGTTTGATAAAAGAATATGTGCTTAAAAGGAGCTTTGATGATCAACCAACAGTTGACAACGAACCAGATCTCGTGAAGATATTTGATGTGCCGATATGCAGAGTTGCAAATGTTCATGCAAATATCGATAGAACGAGGTACCTTGAAGACTCTGATCAGAAGCTGGAAGTTTATTTCTAGTACAAGTCGGTTGAGCTAAAATTTTATTGCAATTTGGATTCCTTGAAGGAGTTAAATTTGTGGGCTACAAGAAAAATATTAGCTGGAGGATTTTGTGTTGGAAAAGTATTTAATAATTATGTAAGGGTTTGAGTAGTTGGAAATAAATAAAGAAACCAAATCCTAAAAAAGATTCTTTTCCTTAACCGATTTCTTTTAAGTTTTAGAGCATAATCGAAGAAGGATTTCGTCCAACCTCATGCCTATGTAAAGCATCATGTTGTTGCTATTATATCTAATATTAATTTGCACAAATACATAGAACATCCAAAAAAATATAACATTCATAGTAAGAAGGTGCCCTCAAGGATTCAAGCTGCTCAACTAAAGAACCATGTCTTGAAGACGAAACTGCTAAAATTGTTTAGTTATTTAGGTTGAGTCAATTGTCCTTAAATTGTAATGCATTTAGCTTTTGAAGAAGTGTAAACATAGGTGAACAATTCTAAAGAGTTTTATTTTACTTTCTAAGCTAGAGTTTTTAGAGAGGGGTAGTTACCGTTGAGTTGATTGTAGGGGAAGGGTACTAGCGTTAGTCTCCTTGGTTATAGAATTATAACTTAAAGCTTAAATATAATTGGGATGATTGTAGGGGTAGGTCTATTACGCCCCGCAATACGTCGATAATACGTCCCGCAGTATTAAATTATGACGATGTTGCACCCTGTAGTATTGTACGTTGAATCTGTCGTAAGGTAATTGACATCAGTCCAAGGAAAAGATTATTTGGAGATTATAAGTATTATGCTATTTCAAGCAAATGATGAGTAAATGCGTGAATATGAAAGGGAAGCAAGTCAAGAAAAATAAATTTTCGTTCCAAGTGTGGCATGTTGGGATAAAATATGGGCCGAACAATAATACCCAAAATTTATGGACTAGTGCCATACAAGGTACCATATGACCATGACAGTGGGATGTATAAAGTGTATTAAAAATAAGTAGAATTTTAAATAATTTAAGATAATTCTTAATTATTCGGTTAATTAATTAATTACCGGGTAGCGAAATATTACTTAATTAAATTAATTAAAAACTTTGAATAAGTATCAAAGTATGAACGTGGTAGATGGCCACAATCTAAAGAAAATGACTCCTTAGTCATTTTGATAGGTGGCAACCAAGTTAACAAAGAAATAACACTTCATTCCTTATGATTGTTATACAATTCTTACCATCAGAATCTTAGTCATTTTCCTATAATGAGAGTGGGGACGTTAGCATGCTGGGGAGTTCAACAAGTTCTTTCTCAAGAACACTTCAATCAAAATATATTAGTCATTCCTACTATTAGAACTTAGCCGTGAATTATCAATTAAAAAGCACTACAAAAACCAACGTTAACTGTCACTTTCCAATTTCCCATTTTCAAACACATCAAACCAGATTCTCAACCTTTCATTAACCAACGTAAATTCTTGCAACCAAGAGGAAACCAACAAGAATTATTAAATTCATAGCAACGTTAAAATTTTGCGGTTCTAAAAGAGTACGGTGCAACCTTTTTCAAGAACATCATACGAATTTTTTCTTACTCCAGGTATGTTAAGGCTAAGCTCTTCCTTCATTTTGTATGATCTTGTAATTACACGAGTTTGATAATGAGACATAAAAAAAAATTCGTATCCCGAAATTTACGTATATTTTGCTAGTCTCGCAAGTTACAATATTTTTTTTATCGGGACTTCATATTCATTTGACTATTTCATTCTTCCAGTCAATAGAACAGAGGGTTTGTATATACAGTACTAAAGTATTTTCATTACCATCGAGCTATAATTGATGGGAAGGCCCCTATTGGGCAACCTCTGATCAGATGATAAGTTATATACTGAGCCTACTGTGGCTAAGCGCCTATGAGCGAGCCCAGTTGGTCGAGACACAGAGCCTAGTACGGCCGAGCGCCTATGAGAGAGCCTACTACGGCAGAGCAATATATATATACAACTATTTTACTTACTATATTGAGAGAGTTGAGTCAGTATCAGCAGGTAAGCATATCTTCAGATTATCTTTGACTCTCAGTTACTTTCAGTTATTATATTATCAGCTCAGTTTCAGCTTTCAGTATATTACCTTACATACTCGGTACATTATTTCGTACTGACGTCCCTTTTCTGTGGACGCTGCATTTCATGCGTGCAGGTTCAGACAGTCAGACGGGTAGACCTCCTCATTAAGTGTTGTCCGAGTTCAGCTTGATCGGTAAGCTCCATGACTTTCGGAGTTGCCGGGTCTAGAAACTTATGTACATCTTGTATATATATGTATATATGTTATGAGTAAGTCGGGGAGCTGTTCCGATCACAGTATATCCATCAGTAGAGGCTTGTAGACATATCCTATCAACTAGTGTAGTATGTTGGGTTAGTAGGACATGTATGTATATTTTGTTGGCTTATCAGTTGTAGTAGTTATGACGGCCTTGACGGCCCAGCTTTATGTTGACATTTAGTCAGCGTTAGTCTGTATTCAGTTTTATATCTTGCCTTGCAAATTATCTTGTAATGTGGCCTATGTCCAAAGTATGGCATTACATGTTTAGAGTCTCTTAGTCGCAAGTGATACGCAAGGATAGGTGAGGCCCCGGGTGCCAGTCTCGCCCCTAGGTTGGGGGCGTGACAAAGTCACTAGAGTTAGTTCCCATTATCATTGATTATTAACCCAAAATTACTCTTTGAAGAGTTTTCAATGCAAATCCTACGAGGGTAGGTTGTGATTTTTTACTCCTTGGAGCAAGGAGTTTCCCACGTAAAAATTATTGTGTTATTTATATTTCCGCATTTCACTTCAATTTTGTGTCAAAATAGTTTAGTCAAAGAACCTAGTTCTTTGGGATGCGAAAATAGATACAACACAATTCACTCCCTCTCTTGTGTCTAGGTGCCTCTTAAAATAACAATTGATATCAGAGCGGGTTCTTTCAATTGAAGGCTAACACCTTGAAAGGAACTAAGATGGATGCACCTCCAGGTGTTCAAGAAGGACAATTAACTATGAGGCCACCATTGTTCAAGGAAAAATACTATGGATGTTGGAAAGAAAGAATGTGAGACTTTCTGGAAAGCGAAGATTTAGAATTTTGGGATATCGTTAAAAGAGGTCCAAAGGTTCCCATGGATAAAGATGATAAGGGTAAATTAATTGTCCCAAAATCCAAGGAGCAATATAATAATGAAGATGTCAAAGTTATAGAAGAATGCCAAGGCGAAAAAGATCTTCGTATATGGTATTGGATCTGATGAATACAACTGAATTTCTGCTTGCACTAATGCTAAGCAAATCTGGGATGCTTTGCAGACTGCTCATGAAGGTATGAACCACGTCAAACAGTCTAAAATTGATAATGCACTATTTCTAGGGGAAAAGTGAGGTTGCACAACTAATAAAAAATAAATTTGAGATAAATAATTGAAGACAATCAATACTTCTATAGACACTGTTGCTCGCTGGATACGGAAGAAAGACCTTGGTTCGTATGTTGAAAAAGAGAAGTATTGGTGTATGATTGGTTCTCGATTGTATTTGATAGCGAGCAGACCTTATATTGTATTTAGTGATGACTTTGTGCTAGGTTCCAGTTAAATCTCAAGAAGTCACATTTGAAAATTGTGAAGAGGATCTTGAGGTATCTCAAAAGTACTCAAGACATGGTTCTTCGGTAGACATCTTGTGGTACTTTTTTCTTGGAGGCATATGCATATATAGATTATGAAAGGTACCTAGTAGATACAAAGAGAACATCTAGATGGCTCGATGTCTGAGTTTTTGTTTGATCTCTTGGGCTTCAAAGAAGAAAAATTATGTAGTTTGTCAACTCCGGAGGCTGAATATATTATTACGGCATCGTGTTGTTCTCAATTAGTATGGATCAATCAGCAGTTAGAAGACTACACTGTGGTGATCGAACGGGTTCTAATACCTTGAGATGATACAAGTGTTGCAAAAAATGGCAAAGAACTCGGTTCTCCAAAGAGGACAAAGTATATTGATGTGAGAACCTTTTGAGAGATAATATAAAAAAGAACCACAACTCTATGGAGTTTTGCTACACAGAGGATCTTTGCCAAAGCTTTAAGCATGGATAATTTCAAAAGAAACCTCTTGGAGTTTGGTGTGATCAAGATGTGCTGAGCACATTCTTAATTCTCTCAATGATTGGCTATGTTTACTTAAAGTGTTTAGTAGCTCTAAGTATTTACAATATCTAACTCAGTCTTATGCTATAACAGGTATGCACACATGGCATGGACATGTTCATGGAACTTAGATATGATATGATAATATTATTTCTATTCTTGAAAGGACACTCAGCCATATTGAGTAAATTAGTCAAAGAAACTAGTTCTTTTGACGTTAAGATATGTAGCTCATTTCCAACATTGGTTGTATTAACTTGTTAAACTGCCATGTCATTTAACCAGGTTCCTAAACCCAATCTTGATCTTATCTGAGTCTTAAAAGGCAATCATGACTTCCAACAGTCCGCATGAAAGTGGAAACGTGTCTCAAATTGGTAAGTCTTTCCATGTCAGCCTCCTCAACTCTAGACAAATTAGAAGGGTTGCTTTTAAATTTCACAATTACGTAATTTTCTTCTTTGTCTAAGAACTCGTTCCTCAACCAAAAAATGTTTCCCAATATGTGTTTGTTGAATTCAAGCACACCAAATTTGTTGGTGATGTTTTATCCCCTAGACCAAATTGATTTATTCCAAAAATTATAATCTTGTGCAAAAACCTAAATCCCAAGACCCTTTGTCCCTAAAACCGAAATACCCCGTATATAACTTAATATTGTAGCGCCACATGTGGCATGGGTGGTGCCTGTGGCTGGTTCCAGAATCTCAAAAATTCTCAGTGCCAGGGCTAGCGCCCCATGCTACCCTGGACTATGGCGATTGGAAAGACACGGAAACAGGAATAACTTTCTCATACGATGTCCAAATTTGATGATTCTTTTTGCACTTGTAGATTATTCTGATGAAGTTGAAAGCGAGAAATTGATGACTGAATGTCTTGAAAAAGGGTAGTTGGTCCTTAGGAGGAATATTAGAAGTTAGAGTTAATGCTACATAAGTTCAAGAAGAACATGAAAATACTCCTGATGTTGTGCCTAGTGGATATGTTTTTGAAAAAACCTCTGGTTGTATTGTATGACGTGTGTTATATTAGTAGAGGTAGATAATAAAAATACGTGAAAAAAGATTATAACGAGGGAGCTAGTAGTAAGGGAGAAGGTTTCATAGGAGTCCCTAGCAATGAACCAGGTTCTTCTGGTACTAGTGAGGGTTAAAAAAAGTGAGTCTAAGAGAACGACTGAAGAAGCCAGAGATGACGAACCTGATACTCCAGGATTTGAGAGAATGCTGGTAAAAAAAGGGTTAGTAAAATTGAAGCTGGCCGAGAAAAACAGTCTAACCAGGAACCTACTTCCTTAGTTCAGTTGAACTAAAATTATGAAGGATGGTAAAGGATAGAAAAAATGAATAAAGAAGATGACATTGATGATCTGCCTCAGTCAAATCAGGTAGAACAATTGCAAAAGATCTGTTGGTGTAATGACTCGGCCACCCGTTTTGAGTGTTGTATCCTTATTCCCCTATTTACTGCTTATTTATTGTTATGTGACTTGTCGGGGTAGTTGATTTGGTTTCGGGAATGTTTTGGTATAAATTGGGACAATTAGTCCCAAGGTTGGAAGCCTAAGTTAAAAGAGTTGATAGGATGTTGACTTATACGTAAACGACTCTGGAATAGAGTTTTGATGGTTCTGATAGCTCTGTATGGTGATTTTTCACTTAGGATTGTGTACGGATATTGATTTGGAGGTCCGTAGGTGATTTTGGCTTGAAATGGTAAAAGTTGGAAAATTAGAAGTTTGGAGAGTTGAGAAGTTTGACCGAGAGTTGACTTTGTGGTTACCGGGCTCGGATTTTGGTTTCGGGAGTTGGAATAGGTATGTTATTTCAATTATGACTTGTGTGCAAAATTTGAGGTCAACCGAAGTTGATTTAAATAGGTTTCAGCATCGATTGTAGAAGTTGGAATTCACTAGTTTTCATAAGGCTTGAATTGGGGTGTGATTCGTGTTTTTATATCTTTTGATGTGATTTGAGACCTCAACAAAGTTCATATCTTGTTCTAGGACTTGTTGGCAGATTTGGTTGAGGCCCCATGAGCCTCGGGAGTGATTCAGATTGAAATAAGATTCGATTTTGGAATTTTGGAGGAGCTGGTGTGATCAGGTCTGGTGCAACCGCACCTGCGAGAGGTAGGCCACAGGTGCGGAACTGCAAAAGCGGCTAAGGGGTCACCGGTGTGGTCCAGTGTGTGTTGGGTAGTGTTGTGATGGATTTTCCCCATCTGCGATCCTGCAAATGCGACAGGGTCTTCGCAGATGCAGATTTTGGGAGGCTAGGCTGAGGTCCGCAGAAGTGGAAGTTTTCTCACAGAAGCACAACTGCTGATGCGGGCTTGGGACCACAGGTGCGAGAGGTCGGGCGTTAAGAGTTTGTCTGCAAAAGTGGAATTTGACCGCAGAAGTGGTATCGAAGGAGCGGAGAAATAGGGCGCATGTGCGAGACGTCTAGACATAATTTAATTCGAAGGGTTTGAGGCTTTTTCTCATTTTTAAACTTTTGAAGCTCGGTTGGAGGCGATTTTTGAGAGGGTCTTCATGAGATTTATTGAGGTAAGTCACTTTTGATCATTTTTAGTCATTAATATTGAATACCCATTGAAATTTCCACCTAGTTTAAGTCTTTTTAGGGTGGAATTTTGGGAGTTTTGGGCTAGGGATTGGAGAGTAGGAATTGGGGATTTGAGTAGCGATTTGGTGTCGGATTAGTAATTTTGATATACTTGGACTCGTGGTTGAATGGGTGTTCGGATTTTGTAACTTTTTTTGGATTCCGAGATGTGGGCCCGGGGTTGACTTTTAATTAGGAACTTATCTTTTTTCATATGGAATTGATTCCTAAAGCTTGTGTTGATTGTATCGAGTTGTTTGTGGCTAGATTTGAGGCGTTCAGAGGCAGATTCGCGAGGCAAAGGATTGTTGGAGTAGAGATTTTCACGGTTTGAGGTAAGTAACACTTCTAAACTTGGTTCTAAGGGTGTGAATCCTTGAATTATGTGTATTGTAGCTGGTATTGAGGTAACACACATGCTAGGTGATGGGCGTGTAGGCGTGCACCGTAGAAATTATGATCCGGTAGATTTTGTGGTACTGTGTAATCATCAAACCTTGTTGCTATTCATGTGATCTCTATGTGTTATAGTAATTGAGCTGCAAATTCATATTAGAAATCATGTCAGGCTATATGCATATCCTATTGAGACCCATTGTGGTAATTTATGCTGTTGAATTATCTGCTTGGATGGCAAATTTTGTACTCAGTCAGATCCATCATTTGCATATCATATCTTAGTCTCTATTACTATTAATTGTTGTGTTATATATCATTGTTTGACCTAATTGACATGAGAATTGTGAGCCCGAGAAACTGGAGAGATTGATGACTGAGTTAGGGGCCTAAGAGTCGTGTTGTGAGTGAGATTTGTGGATCGGGCTACATGCCATAGCAGTTCTTATGGCTTATATGTGGACTGGGTTGCACGCCGTAGTAGGCCATATTGGCTTATTATTAGCGCTTAGGCAAAATCCGCCCCTCCGGAGTCTGATATACCAGTAGTGAGCGAAGGTACCATACAGTGCTGAGTGACTGAGTGTGATGAGCAAGAATTGAGACAGTCATATTAAGTACTCTGAGAGTGTGAGTATGTGAGGTTTTCATTGTGTTGCATCACATGTGATAGGCACATTGGCATATAGATATAAAGATGTAATATTCCTCATATCAGTCATACTTGGCATATTTTATCTGTATTGAGCTTAATTGTTGAACCTGGAAGCATGTCTATATTCCAGTACGATGTACGAACAAATTATGAGTTTCTCTAAAATATCATTGTCATATTTCCTGTCATTTCCATACTGTTAGACTCTATATTTGGATTGTATTGGTTGATCTCGTCACTTCTTTCAGCCCAAAGGTTAGTCTTGTTACTTATTGAGTTGGTTGTACTCATACTACACTAATGTTTTAGTTGTCAGAACATGTTACTGTATAGATGCTCATGAACTCAATGACACCCGAATTTTGGGAAATTTTGTATTGAGTTACAGTGTTTTCATCCAGTTATTATGAGATTTTATTTACTTAAACCTATTTCAATATGTTTTGAATAAAAGATGTTTGTATTGTGAGATGTCGGCTTGCAAGTATCACGATAGGCGCCATCACAGCACATGTGATTTTGGGTTGTGACAAGTTGGTATCAGAGCCTAGGTTACATAGGTCTCACGAGTCATGAGCATGTTTAGTATAGTCTTGCGGATTGGTACGGAGACGTCTATACTTATCTTCGTGAAGCTGCCGAACCCTTATGAAAAACTTGACATTTTGTGTTCTTGTTGTGCGAACTTGTTGATTCCAGGAACTAAATTTTTGTTATTTTATTCTCTCACATATGGTGAGGACACGTTCTACCGAAGCGGGCAGACGGTCACCAGTAACACCAGCTAGGGCCATGAGAGGCTGAGGTTGCGGTAGAGGCCGAGATGCAGCTCGCACAACAGCTAGAGCAACACCTGTAGACCCACCAGTTGCTCTAGCTCAGGAGTAGATTCCAGATGTGGTTAAGCCGGTGGGGCCAACTCAGGCACCAACTGCGGCTATTGTGATTCCAGGCCTTCAAGAGGCTTTGGCCCAGATATTGACTGTTTGCACTAGCCTTTCTCAAGCGGTTTCAATTCATATTACACCAGCCTCTTCTCAGGCCGGGAGAGGTACTCGAACTCCCCCGCCCGTACTCCATAGAAGGTATGTCATGCCACGACCTCGAGGAACGCGACCGACGCTCAACCGAGATACCCCGGTCAAGCAAGCCTGTTAGATGCCTTCTACCCAACTTTCCTGTTAACAATATAAGAATCAGTCGCCAGAAATATACATGAGAGGAGCCAAGTGCTCCACATTCTTTTCCATTAATCAAGGAGATTCATTTATGACTTCCAAAATATTACAACTTTATAGATATGATGAAAAACATGTTTGTCACATACCAGCACTTCTAGTTTATTACCCAACATCAAACACCACCCACAGCCTGTCTACAGAGCCTCTAAGTACAATAGAAGAGAATAATAGAAGTGTCGGCGACAATGTCCCAGCTATACCTCAAAGCTCAAAATACAACGTCAAATGACATAAAGCCCGAAATAGAATAGGGCTCACCAAAACCAGCCGAAAAAAGAGTGTCTGCTAATAAGGACCAAAGATATCCACTGATGAACCACCTGCATCATTGAAGATATAGTGCCCCCGGCAAAAGGGACGTTAGTACATGTGGAATAGTACAAGTATGTAAAGCTAAATGTCCTCTTTCGAAATAGAATGCGGGAAAACCATAGAAACAACAAGAGACGATCAATTATATCCAAATTCCAAGTTAAAACATAATAGTTTTAAATATACGAAGATAATACTGTGAAGATGATAATCAAAATATGAAGATAATATTGTTTTTGGTTAGGTGATCCTTTGTAACAACCTCTACACAAAGCGGCCCCGCCGCCTCACCCTAACGTGTGCGGTAGGAGGTTTAATTTAAATACCACATTCTCTACGCAAAGCGGCCCTGCTGCCTCACCCCAATGTCTGCAGGTGGAGGTGTAATTTCAATACCACAATCCCTACACAAAGCGTCCATGCCACCTCACCCCAATGTATCGTGTGGAGGTGTATTTCGGGTTTAGGTTTCATACAAGGGAAACATAAATACAATTGCATTTGCCTCATAACCTTTCACATCATTTACAACCTCATTGTCACTTTCAACCACTTACAACATCATTATTTCATTGGCTCTCTTGGCCATCCATATGATTCTTTATTCATAGCACAATGATCGTATTTCATATTCCACACTTTAATTTCTTTCCTTTCATGGATCATCATCATAAATATAAATAAAAAAAATATTCTGGAAATCACAACTTTAGTTTAATGAGTAATGAAGACTTTAAACTAAATGGATTTTTTTCCAAGAAATTGAGTAAAATGATTGGCAATCGAAGCACAAGTTAAAATGATAAATGAGTAACACACCATTTATTCTTGAAATACTTTTCCCTAAAAGGGAAATACACAATTTCAACTCATGACTATGTAAGAGCTCAAAACATATTGGAAATACCTACCAAGCATAACATTAGTTAGAAGAACCACATTTGGAAATGACTTGAGTACATAAGCTTTTGGACAATTCTATTTTTGGATTCAATTTGGAACAATTGAATCAAGGCTCATTTCATAATATTTCACACATCATTTCACTTCATTGGCACTATTGGCCACACGTATAACTTTGATTCTTGGCACGGTGGCCATACTTTATATCCCCAAGTCTCTCCATTCACTTTCAAGCACTTTATAGATTATCAACAACAAAACATCTCTAATCACGGTTTCCATTACATACATGAGAAATTAAGAGTCTTAAGCACATCGAGATTTCTCACACAATTTGGCATAATAGCCTTTATTTGAAACACGACTTGAAGTTATTACATCTTAACAAACATCTCATACTAGAACACATTCTTGTATGATATCATAATATGACAAGAGAGTTCGGAACACATTTTGAACATATACCTTTCGATAAAAAGCTTATTCAGAATAGTTAATTTGTAACTAATAACTCAGGACTTACAAGAACATCATTGTATTCAATTCTAAGAGAGAAGTTTAACCAACATACCTTGCTTGAGATTTCCTTAGATTACCACAACGTCCCAACACTTCTAGCAATTCCAATAAACTAGAGATATAACAAATCGATCCATAATTAGGGAGAGATTCATGGTTTAACTCAATTAGGCATTTCATCAAGCACTAGGTGTGCAAATTACACTACAAGGTTTCTATGATGGAATCTTTCCATCCCACAACAAAATAATTCACCCAATTTACTTTTATAACCTCCTTACCACCCTTATAATTACATTCATGCACAAAGATTACCTCCCACACCTAAGAATCATACTTCTCATGACCTACTTTTAGTCCAAATCCCGAAATTTAGGACTAGGAGTAGAACCTTACCTCTTAAATGAAGATCTTGTGATTGGCTTCCTTGATTCTTGAATATTGGGGCACGAATGGATGATTATCATGTTAGGTCTTCTCCTTATCTCTCTAAAATAGCTCTCTCCTCTCTCTAAAATAATCAGATTTTACCTTGTAAAATGACCCCCTAAGGCCTTATATCAAAATAGGGTCAGATAAGAAGATTTTAAAAAATGACCCCCGAAGTCAATTATGTGTAGCAGAATCATTATATGGGTAGAAGAATCAATTATGTGACCAACATAATCGATTTATGTGGTCAAAAGAATCGTTATGTGGGCAATAGAATTTTAGTGTGGCCAGTAGAATGATTATGCGGCCAGCAGAATGGTTATGCGACACGCACAATCATTGTGCAACCAACACAATTGTTTTTCAAAATTTGCCCATTTTTTGTTCCACTCTACGATGCTTATGTGGTCCGCATAATAGTTCTGTGGTCGCGAAATTGATCGCGCAATCGCCTTCTTCTGCCAAAAATTCCCATAAACACTTCAGTGCATTCTTTAACCCAAAAATTCTGTACGGTGGCTCGTTTTCTAAAATCCTCAAACCCATTAGCCTACCTCGAGAACATGAAACATTATATTCCTTAGCAGAATTTTACGGAGCCTTACAAGGTGGCGCATAGACTTCAGGTACCGAGGATACTACCAGGCTAGTCGGTTGTAGTTGCTCAAGCTCAGGTGGGTCCCGTTATGAGTGATGAGGCGCATAAGAGACTGGAGAAGTTCGGGAGGCTCCAGCCTCCATCATTCAGTGGGGCTTAGTTAGAGGATGCTCATGATTTCTTGGACGGTTGCTAGCGGATTTTTTGCACAGCGGGTATTCTGGAGACTAGTGGGGTCTCATTTACTACTTTTCAGTTGACGGATGTAGCCTTCAGATAGTGGGAGATCTATGAACGGATCAGGGTAGCCGGTGCTGCACCACTTTCATGGCACGAGTTCTCCGTTATCTTTTTGAGAAGTTTGTGCCACTAACCCGCAAGGAGGAGTTGCATAGGCAATTTGAGCAGCTACGCAATGAGGGCATGTCTGTGAACCAGTATGAGATGAGATTTTCAGAGTTGGCTCGTCACCCGGTCCGGTTGGTCCCCATAGAGAGGAGAGTATTTGGAGGTTCATTGATGGCCTCAATTATGGACTACGCTTTGTTATGACTCGAGAGAATATACCAGGTGCTATGCTCGATGAGGTTGTTGATATTTCTAGGCGGCTAGAGTCGGTCCGTAGTCAGGAGCGTAAGGAGAGGGAGGCCAAGAGGCCTCGTAGATTGTGTGTCTTCAACGATGTTTTTTCTGGGGTCAGTTCCCCCCACAGCAGGGGTCGTCCTTATAGGCCCGCTCAGATGGCTCATCTGGTTCATCGTGGTGCATCAACTTGCTATGGTTCATACAATGCTTGTTCAAGTTAGTCATCTCTCAGTGCCCTCCCAGCTCAGAGTTCATCTCATGCTCCATCAGTTCAAGGTTCATCTGTGCCGGGTTCTTCCAGCAGTTATTCTGGTTCTTGGGGTTCGATTTAGTTCCCACCACCATTGGCTGATCGGGGTTGCTATGAGTGTGGGGAGCTTGAACATGTGAGGAGGTATTTTCCCTGTCTCTTAGGAGGTCCAGTTTAGTAGAGGGGTTAGGCTATGAATTCTACACCAGTTACTTCACCATCCGCGCAGCCAGCTCGGGGTGGGGCTCAACAGCTAGAGGTCTCCCTAGAGGGGGAGGTCGATCAGGTGGCGGTCAGGCTCGATTCTATGTTATTCCTACTAGGCCATAGGCTGTTGCTTCAGACATAGTAATCACAGGTATTGTCTCAATATGACACAGGGATACTTCTATATTATTTGTCTATGGTTCTACTTATTCGTATGTATCATCATATTTTTCTTAATATTTGGATATACCCGCGAGTCCTTAGTTTTACCTAGTTCATGTATCTACGCTGGTGGGTGATACTATTATTGTGGACCGTGTGTATCGATTGTGTGTAATAACTATTGGGATATTTAAGACTAGAGTTGATCTCTTATTGCTTAGTATGGTTTGACTTTGACGTGATTTTGGGTATGGATTGGTTGTCCCCATGTCATGCTATTCTAGATTGTCATGCTAAGATTGTGACGTTGGCGATGTCGGGATTTCCATGGATCGTGTGGAGAGGTTCTGTAGATTATGTTCCCAGCAGGGTGATTTCATATTTGAAGGCCAAACAGATGGTTGGGAAAGGGTGTTTGTCATATTTGGCCTTTGTGAGAGATGTTGGTGCTGATACTCCTATTAGTGATTCTGTTCCGGTAGTGCGAGAATTTTCGGATGTGTTTCCTGTAGACTCACCGGGCATGCCACCTGATAGGGATATTGACTTTTGTATTGACTTGGTGCCAGGCAGTCAACTCATTTCTATTCCTTCGTATTGTATGGCACTAACAGAGTTGAATGAATTGAAGGAGAAACTTCATGAGCTTATTGATAAGGGGTTCATTAGGCCTAGTGTGTCACCTTGGGGTGCACCAGTTCTATTTATGAAGAAGAAAGACGGACTATGCGGATGTGTATCGACTATAGGCAGTTTAACAAAGTTATAATCAAGAACAAGTATCCTTTGCCGCACATTGATGATCTATTTGACCAGCTTCATGGAGTGAGGGTGTTATCTAAGATTTATTTGAGGTCTGGGTATCACCAGTTGAAGATTCGGGACTAGGATATTCTAAAGACGACATTTAAAACCCGCTATGGTCACTATGAGTTCCTTATGATGTCATTTGGGCTGACCAATGCTCTAGCAGCATTCATGCATCTGACGAACGTTGTATTCTAGGCGTATCTTGATTCTATTGTCATAGTATTTATTGATGACATCTTGGTGTACTCACGTAGCCAGGAGGAGCATGCCCAGCATTTGAGGATTGTACTACAGAGGTTAAGGGAGGAGAAACTTTATGCCAAGTTCTCCAAGTATGAGTTTTGGCTTAGTTCGGTGGTGTTCTTGGTGCACGTGGTGTCCAGTGAGAGGATTTAGGTGGATCTAAAGAAGATATAGGCATTTCAGAGTTGGCCCAGACCATCTTCAGCTACTAAGATTCGAAGTTTTCTTGGTTTTGCCGGATAATATTATCATCGCTTCGTGGAGGGTTTCTCGTCCATTGCAGTGCCTTTGACCAGGTTGACATAGAAAAGTGCGCCATTCAGGTGGTCAGATGATTATGAAGAAAGATTTCATAAGCTCAAGACTGCCCTGACCACAACTCCAGTTCTAGTTTTGCCTTCAGCATCAGGTTCTTATACTGTGTATTGTGACGCTTCCCAAATTGGTATTGTGTGTGTCTTGAAGCAGGAGGGTAGGCTAATTGCTTATGCTTCGCGCTAGTTGAATCCACATGAGAAGAACTACCATGTTCCCAACTTGGGTTGGCAGCCATCATTCATGCATTGAAGATCTGGAGGAATTACCTTTATGGTGTGTCTTGTAAAGTATTTACGGATCATCGGAGTCTCCAACACTTGTTCAAACAAAAGGATCTAAATTTGAGGCAACGGAGATGGTTGGAGCTGCTAAAGGACTATGATATGTCATTCTGTATCATCCAGTGAATCCAATATGGTGATGACACCTTGAGTAGAAAAGCGATGAGTATGGGTAAACTTGCATTTATTCCTGATAGCAAGATACCACTTGCATCAGATGTTTAGGCCTTGGCCAATCAGTTCATGGATTAGATATTTCGGAGCCCAATCGGGTTCTAGCTTGTGTGGTTTCTCGGTCTTCCTTATATGATCGCATCAGAGAGCGTCAGTATGATGATCCATATTTGCTTGTCCTTAAGGGCACGATTTAGCATTGTGATGCCAAGGATGATACTATTGGGGATGATGGGTGTTGTGGATGCAGGGTCAGAAAATTGTATCCAATGTGGATGGGGTTGATTCTTGAGGAGGCCCACAGTTGGTGCTATTCCATTCGTCTGGGTGCTGCAAAGATGTATCAGGACTTGAGGCAGCACTATTGATGGAGGAGGATGAAGAAAGATATAGAGGGATTTGAAGCTCGGTGCCTAAATTGTCAGCATGTGAAGTACGAGCACCAGAGACCAAGCAGATTGCTTCAGAGGATTGAGATTCCAGAGTGGAAATGAGAGCGTATCACCATGGATTTTGTAGTTGGGCTCCCACAGACTTCGAGGAAGTTTGACATTATTTGGGTGATTATGGATCAGTTGACCAAGTCTGCGCATTTCATTCTAGTAGGGACTACTTATTCTTCGGAGTGGTAAGCTGAGATCTACATACGCGAGATTGTTCGCCTTCACGGTGTGTCGGTGTCCATCATTCAAATCGGGGCACGCAGTTTACATCGCAGTTTTGGAGGGCAGTGCAGCGAGAGTTAGGCACACGGGTTGATTTGAGTACATCATTCCTCCCTCAGACGAACGGGCAGTCCGAGTGCACTATTCAGATATTGGAGGATATGCTACGCTCTTGTGTCATATATTTGGGGGGTTCATGGGATCACTCTTTGCCGCTTGCAGAGTTTGCCTACAATAACAGCTACCAATCGAACATTCAGATGGCTCTGTATGAGGCTTAGTATGGGAGACGATGTTGGTCTCTGATGGGTTGGTTTGATTTAGGTGAGGCTAGACTATTAGGTACTGACTTAGTTGGGGATTCTTTAGACAAGGTTAATTTGATTCAGGATCGGCTTCGCACGGTGCAATCTAGACAGTAGAGATACGCTGATCAAAAGTTTCATGATGTTGTGTACATTGTGAGAGAGAAGATATTACATAGAGTTTCATCCATAAAGGGTGTTATGAGGTTCAGGAAAAAGGGCAAGTAGAGCACTCGGTATATTGGGCCGTTTGAGGTGGTTGTGAGGATTGGAGAGGTGGCTTATCGGCTTGCATTGACGCCTAGTCTATCGAGTGTTCATCCAGTGTTTCCATATTTTAGAAGTATGCCAGTTATCCGTATCTTGTTTTGGATTTCAACACGGTTCAGCTGGATGGTGATTTGACTTATGATGTAGAGCCAGTGGCTATTTTAGATCGGGAGTTTCGAAAGTTAAGATCAAAGAATATACTTTTGTAAAGGTGCAGTAGAGGGATCATCCAATCGAGGAGGCCACTTGGGAGATCGAGCGGGAGATGCGGAGCAGATATCCACTCCTATTTGAAACTCCAAATATGACTCTAGACCCGTTTGAGGATGAACATTTGTTTAAGAGGTGGATGATGTAATGACCCGGCCAATCGTTTTGAGTGTTGTAGACCCGTACCCCATTTACTTCTTATTATGTGCTCAACTATTGTAATGTGACTTCCCAAGGTAGTTGGTTTGGTTTCGGGGATGTATTGAAATGAATTGGGACACTTAGTCCCAGGGTTGGAAGCTTAAGTTGAAATAGTTTACCGGATGTTGACTTAAGTGTAAGCGACTCCTGAATGGAGTTTTGATTGTTTCAATATCTCCATATGGTGATTTTGGACTTAGGTGTGTGTCCGTATATTGATTTGGAGGTCTGTAGGTGATTTTGGCTTGAAATGGCAAAAGTTAGAAAATTAGAAGTTTGGAGAGTTGAGAAGTTTGACCAAGAATTAACTTTGTGGTTACCGGGCTCAGATTTTGGTTCCAGAAGTTGGAATAGGTCAGTTGTTTCAATTATGACTTGTGCGCAAAATTTGAGGTCAATCGGAGTTGATTTGATAGGTTTCGCATCAATTGTAAAAGTTGGAATTCACTAGTTTTTATTATACTTGAATTGGGGTGAAATTCGTGTTTTTATGTTGTTTCATATGATTTGAGGCCTCGACTAGGTTCGTATCACATTTTAGGACTTGTTGGCATATTTGGTTGAGGTCCCGGGGGGCCTTGGAAGTGATTCAGATTGAAGTCGCAAGTACGGAGTCAGTGAAGCGGCTAAGGGGTCATAGGTGCGTCCTAGCGTGTGTTGGGCAGTGGTAGCAGGTGCGATGGAATTTCCGCATCTGCTAGCCCGTAGATGCGGCAGGGTCTCCGCGGATGCAGATTTTGGGAGGCAAGGCTGAGGTCCGCAGAAGTGGAAGTTTCTTGTAGAAGCGCTCCCGCAAATGCAGATTTGGTACGCAGGCGCGCGAGGTCGGGCGTCCAGTGCTTGTCCGCAGAAGTGGAATTTGACTTCAGAAGCGGTATCGCATGAGCGGAGAAATAGGGCGTAGGTTCGAAACGTCTAGACAAAATTTAATTCGAAGGGTTTGAGGCTTTTTATCATTTTTAAACTTTTGAAGCTCGGTTGGAGGCGATTTTTGAGAGGGGTTTCACGATATTTCTTGAGGTAAGCCACTTTTGATCATTTTTAGTCATTAATATTGAATACCCATTGAATTTCCCACCTAGTATATGTGTTTTTAAGGTGGAATTTTGAGAGTTTTGGGCTGGGGATTGGAGAGTAAGAATTGGGGATTTTAGTGGTGATTTGGTGTCTGATTGGAGTAAATTTAGTATGGTTGGACACGTAGTTGAATGCGTGTTTGAATTTTGTAACTTCGGTTGGATTCGGAGATATGGGCCCAGGGTTGACTTTGGAGTTGACTTTTTGACATTTGATTAGGAACTTAGATTTTTCATATGGCATTGATTCCTATAGCTTGTGTTGATTGTATCGAGGTGTTTGTGGCTATATTTGAGGCGTTCAGAGGCCGATTCGCGAGGCAAGGGCTTGTTGGAGTAGAGATTTGCATGGTTTGAGGTAAGTAACACTTTTAAACTTGGTTATAAGGGTATGAATCCCTGAATTATATGGTATGTGGTTGGTGTTGAGGTGACGTACATACTAGGTGACGGGCGTGTGGACATGCACCTTAGAAATTATGATCTGGTTGATTCCGTGGTACTGTGTAATTATCAAACCTTGTATATATTCATGTGATATCTATGTGTTAGAGTAATTGAGCTGAAAATTCATGTTAGAAATCATGTCAGGCTATATGCATATCTTGTTGAGACCCACTGTGGTAATTTATGATGTTGAATTATCTACTTAGATGGAAAGTTTTTTACTCAGTCACATCCGTCATTTGCATATCATATCTCAGACTCTGTTATTATTTATTATTGTGTTATAGATCATTATTTGGGCTAATTGATATGAGAATAGTGAGCTTGCAGAGACCGGAGAGATTAGTGACTAAGTTAGGGGCCTGAGAGCCGTGTTGTGAGTGAGATTTGTGGATCATGATATTTTATCTATATTGAGATTAACTGTTAAACCTGGAAGCATTCTACATTCCTTCGTTGTGTACCAACAGATTATGAGTTTCTATGAAATATTATGTCATATTTCCTATCATTTTCGTATTGTTAAACTCTGTATTTGGACTCTATTGGTTTAGCTTGTCATCTCTTTCAGCCCAAATGCTAGTCTTGTTACTTATTGAGTTGGTTGTACTCATAACACACTATGTACTTCGTGTGCAGATCCAGGTACTTTCGGGAATGGAGGTTGCTAGTGTTGGAGCTTATTCAGTTTGGAGACTATCGAGGTAGTTGACTTGGCGTCCGCAGACCTTGACTCTCCTCCTTTATCCCTTAGTTTTATTTATATTTTTTTACAGTGTTTCATATGTCAAACCATGTTATTGTATAGATGCTCATGTACTCAGTGACACCGGATTTTGGGAAATTCTGTATTGAGTTGTGTTTTTTTCATCTAGTTATTATGATATTTTATTTACTTAAACCTATTTCAGTATATTTTGAATTAAAGATGCATGTATTTGTGAGATTTCGTCTTGCCTAGTATCGCGATAGGCGCCATCACAACACATGTGATTTTGGGTCATGACAATTGGTTGCTAAGGAACTTTACGGGGAAAAAAAGCAAGCTCCGATTAATAGATGAACAAAATATTATTATGCATATAGATCTTGAAATAAATGAACAAGCTCAAAAAAGAACATGATCCTATGTTTCAAAAAAAAAATAGGGACAACTTTGATAAGATAGGAACTAGCTCAAAGGAAGAAGAGACTGAAGAGAAAACATGAGGTAAAGTTAGACATCATGCTTGTGAAGAGGACAGCTAAACCACTAAGTAAAGATGCATTATGTTGATTCACAGAAGTAAGAAGGAGAGAATAGAATGAAAATGTTTATATTGTGTAGAAATAACCCTCTTTCAGTCAGTAAACAAGGTCCTTTGTCTTTCCTAGACAATTCTAAGCCCAGTTCATTTCGAGTCAAGTCCTATTTTGAATTGCTATCTTTTGAACTATGCTGGTTTAACATATTTTTATGGCATTTGAATATATATATATATATATATATATATATATATATATATATATATATATATATATATATATATATATATATATATATATATATATATATTCGTACTCGTGGTTCGATGAGTCTCTTAAGATGGATAATATCATGAGATTAATATTTGAGTTCTTGATTTATGTGCATGTTAGTGTAGCCCGAGTGGCCATGAATTTGATATTACTTAATTCTCACTTTTGACTCTACTAATGCTTTAATTTTTTATGATTACAAAAGGGGAAAGTTAAGTACGTGCACATATGTTGATCCTGGAAACTGGTTCTTAAGCACATGGACTTATAAAAGGTCTTGTCATTGAGTTTGTTTGTTTGTAGGTTCTAACATTGAATTATGCCTAGCCATATTTATGGTTGCGATGAATGGAAGGCGAGTTACTTATACTGGTGCAAATATGAAGAAAATAAATAAGTGTGTTGTCCATGAAACTTGTTCTTATGCTACAAATTGATGAAAAATCGGGCAAGTTGTTGACTGATTTTCACATGAGTTTGTCATCATCAAAAAGGGAGAACTAGTTGAGCACATGTTATGTTTTGATGATTAACAAACCAGGATTAATTATGTTGAAAGTACCAAGTTTCATGAACAGGCTACTATGCTA
Source organism: Nicotiana paniculata (assembly GCA_005239505.1). Taxonomy (NCBI): domain Eukaryota; kingdom Viridiplantae; phylum Streptophyta; class Magnoliopsida; order Solanales; family Solanaceae; genus Nicotiana; species Nicotiana paniculata. Next base: position 43,409 of record ML351082.1, on the reverse strand, counting down.
CTGGATTTGTGTGCAGATATGTTATGTTTTTAATAAAAGAACCAAGTCCCCTGAAGCAGATGTATGGAGAATATGTGCTTAAAAGGGGTTTTGATGGTCAACCAAAAACTGACAACGAACTAGATCTCGTGAAGATATTTGTTGTGCTAATATATAAAGTTGCATATGTTTCATGCAAATATCAACAAAACCAGGTCCCTTGAAGACGCTGATCACAAGTCCCTTGAAGAAGCTGGAAGCTTATTCCAAATGCAAGTCGGTTGAGGTGACATTCTGTTACAATTTGGATTTCTTTGAGGAGTTATTTCATGGGCTAAAAGTATGGTAATTATTAGAGGAATTCGTGGTGAACAAGAATTCATTAATTATGGGAATACTTGCACGAAAAGGAAAAAGCATATGAAAGAGTCTTTTAAGGAAAGTCAAATCCTAATGTATGTCGGATTCCCTAAAATTAAATTCGTAGGTGTTACGACCCAAAATTCTAACTCTTCGTGACGGTGCCTAACACACCGGCTAGGCAAGCCGAGACATTATAATAAAGAACCAAGCTATAATATTTATAGAACTAGCATACGTCTGAACTTCAATATAGCAAAACACCGCTAATACATGATAATTTTCAAGAAATTGGTAAATACATATTCATGAGCTCTACAACGGAATACAAGTATGAAACTAAATAATAATTTTGAACTCAAACAACATTACATAAGAAAAGACAAGTCAATATTGCGGCCACGGATGCAGCTCTACCTCACCTCTTGAAGCTTAGCTCAACAAGCAGAATCTACTGTCGATAACTAGTCCTCACACTTCGATCTGCACAATTAAGTGCGGAGTATAGTATGAGTACAACCGACCTAATGTACTCAATAAGTATCATAACTAACCTCGGTGAGATAAAAGAAGCAAGAAATATAAGTGATGCATACTATAAGCTATACAATTTCATAAATCCAACAAGTACACGGCAATAACATGATCAAGCTTAAAACACGGAAAGAAACTTCTCTCTGTGTGTATGCCCAGATACTCAAGTGCTCTACTCAATCAGTGTTTAGAATATAAAGATGATATGCAAATAAATCAGGTAATTAACCACAGGGATTAAAAAAAGATGAAATGCAAAATACACATAAACATTGGCAAAATCTTCTCAACCTTTCCATATTTGTACCAAACCACTGATCAATTTTTCTCAATGTCCGCATGTACACAATCAAGAGAGAAATATGAGAGGGTGAACCTTAGGGGATGAATCCATATACACACACAAGCATGGCCAATTCAAAGTGCTACCAGCCCGATGTGGTCACAGGCTCAATATTATAATCCGCTCGGCACTTTTATATCCATATTGGAACTAGACTTAAACATCTTTGGATCCTACTTAGGGTCGGCTGTCACTCCACTTTCACTTTCATATTTGGTCACATGATCAATATAAAGGATACACGCCAGCTTCCACTCCACTTTCACTTTCATATCTGGTCACCTGATCAATATAATGGATCCGCCCGACGTGGTCACAAGAATAACAACACAATCCACGCAGCATGGTCACATGCATAACAACACAATCTGCCCTGCGTGATCACATGCATAACAACACAATCCACCCGGCGTGGTCACATGCATAATCACAATCCGCCCGGCGTGGTCACGAGCATCCAGTCCAATCATATCACACAGGAGAAAATAAACAAGAATACATGTATGTGATAAATTAATAACAGATTTCATGCTCCTGGACTAGTATAAATGACATACTAAACTTTAGGCATGTGAAAATTTGGCTATCATTGCTCAAAACGGAAATTGCATCACAGAATTAGCATTTATCAAGTTCATTCAGGGATTTAGCCTCTATGTATCCTCAAAAATGGCTCAAATAGTTCACAACAAGGTTACAAATATGAGAAACATTATAGCTTAATGCTTAACAGTCAACTCTAGTCATATCATTGCGTAAGCACTTCCCCGAGCATAGATAAATAACTCGATGCTCACACATGGGCTCAAAAAAGTCAAACCCAAGCTTGTGTCTCCGAACCCGACAAAATTCACAAATTTCGAACACCCATTTAGTTTCGAGTCCACACCAAAACCATCAAATTCCAACCACAAATTTACCCTCAAATCTTCAAATTTCACTCTCCAATAAAATAGTACAAAATTCCTCTAATTTTTTCTTAGATTTATAACAATAGGTGCAATAATCAATGGGTATTCAATATCTAACACCAAATCGAATAAACATCACTTACCTCTTCAATTGAGATGAGAAATGCTCCAAACATCACCTTAGACCGAGTCCCGCAATTCCAAAAATAAGAAAACAACTAAACCTTTCGATTTTATTCATCTTCCATCAATCCTGCTTCAGGGGCCCCCAAACGCGCACCTGTGATACTGCGTTTGTGGACCAGGAATCCTTCTGCGAATCCCATTAAAATCCCATCCATCTGCTTCTGCGGCCATTTTCCCGCTTCTGCGGGTCCGCACTTGCGAAATCCTTCTGCATCTGCGATGCAAGCTCAGGCCACACTACTCTGCTTCTGCGGACTCGCAGATGTGGTCCATCTCCGTACCTATGATCTTCTCCAATCTCCCTTTACTTCGCATTTGCACACAACTCGCCACACCTGCGGCGCCACATCTGCTCCCATACCCACCGCAGGTGCGAAAGCACTAGAAGCCTGAAGCTTCAGCCAATATTCCAAAACCAAAATTAATTCGATAACCATCTGAATCACGCCCAAGGCCCCTGGGACTCCATCCAAACATACCAACCAGTACTAAAATACAATACAAGCTTGCTCGAAGTATCAAATCACATCAAGCAACGCCAAAACCACAAATCGCACATCGATTGAAGCCTAATGAACAAATGAACTTCCAACTTCTAAAACCAATACCGAATCATATCAATCCAACTCCGATTGGCCTCAAATTTTTCAAAAAAGTTTTCAATCACACCACAGACCTATTCCAACTTCCGAAAATAAAATTTGAACCCAATATCAAAAAAGTCAACTCTCGGTCAAACACCTCAACCTTCAACTTTCTGACTTTTGCCAAAATGCACCAAATCAATCTACGGACCTCCAAATCCGGACATATACCTAAGTCGTTTTAACATAAGTCAAATTTCAGTCGACTCTTTCAACTTAAGCTTCCAACCTTGGGACTAAGTGTCCTAATTCACTCTGAAACATGCCTGGAACCAAATCAACTACCCCGTCAAGTCACATAACTACAAATGAACATATAAGAAGCAAAAAAATAGGGAAATGAGGCTGCAATACACAAAATGACCGGCCGGGCCATTACATTCTCCCCCTCTTAAACAAACGTTCATCCTCGAACGAGTATACAATCATACCTGGAGTCTCAAATAGTTGTGGATAACTACTCTGTATATCTCGCTCGGTCTCCTAAGTAGCCTCCACGACCGACTAACCTCTCCATTGAACTTTCACTAATGCAATATTCTTTGATCTCAACTTTCGAACATGCCGATCCAAAATAGGCACCTGCTCCACATCATAAGTCAAATCTCCATCTAACTGTACTGTGCTGAAATCCAAAATATGTGATGGATCACCATAATACTTCCAAATAGAAACATGAAACACGGGGTGAACACCCGATAGACTAGGTGGAAATGCAAACTTGTAAGCCACAACTTCAATCCTCTGAAGTACCTCAAAAAGACCAATATACATTGGGCTCAACTTGCCCTTCTTTTCGAACCTCATCATAGCCTTCATGGGAGAAACTCTAAGTAAAACCTTCTCATCCACCATGTATGCGACATCACAAACTTTTCTATCAGCATAACTCTTCTGTATGGACTGTGCTGCACGAAGTTGATCCTGAATCAACTTGACTTTATCCAAGGCATCCCGAACCAAATCAGTACCCATCAACTTGGTCTCTCCCCACTCAAACCAATCAACTAGGGAATGTCACAGCCTACCATATAAGGCCTTATAAGGATCCATATAAATACTTGATTGGTAGCTATTGTTGTAGGTAAACTCTGCAAGCGATAGAAACTGATCCCAAGAACCATCGAAATCCATAACACAGGCATGTAGCATCTCTTCCAAGAGCTGAATAGTGCGTTTGGATTGCCCATTCTCCTGGGGTAAAGTGTTGTACTCAACTCAACCCGTGTGCCCAACTCTCGGTCCACTGCCCTCCAAAATTGCAATGTTAACTACCTGCCCCGGTCAGTAATGATGGATATGGGCACGCCATGAAAACGGATGATCTTCGGGATATAGATTTGAGCCAATCGCTCTACAGAATAAGAAGTCACCACCGGGATGAAGTGTGTGTACTTAGTCAACTAGTCCACAATCACCCAAACTGCATTAAATTTCTCCAAAGTTTGTGGGAGCTCAACAATGAAATCGATGGTAAGACGCTCCCATTTCCACTCGGGAATCTCAAGTCTCTGAAGCAAACTACCTGGCCTCTAATGCTCGTACTTCACTTGCTGACAGTTCAAGCACCGAGCCACATACTCTACTATATCTTTCTTCATTCTTCTCCACCAATAGGGCTGCCTCAAATCCTGATACATCTTTGCATCACCCCGATGAATATAATACAACAAACAATGGGCCTCCTTAGGAATCAACTCACGCAACCCATCTACAGTAGGCACACAAATCCGACCCCACATCCTCAACACACCATAATCTCCAATATAAACCTCCTTTGTATCACCATGTTACAATGTGTCTTTAAGGACAAGCAAATGGGGGTCGTCATACTGTCGCGCTGTGATGCTCTCATATAAAGAAGACCGAGAAACCATGCAACCTAGAACCCGGCGAGGCTGCGAAACATCCAATCTCACAAACTGATTGCCCAACACCTGAACATCTAATGCTAATAGTCTCTCACCACTAGAATATATGCAAGGCTACATACTCTCTACTTTCCTACTCAAGGCATCAGCCACCATATTGGCCTTTCCGGAATGATACAAAATAGTGATATCATAGTCTTTCAACAGCTCTAACCACCTATGCTACCTCAAGTTCAGATCTTTTTGCTTAAACAAGTGTTGTTGACTCCAATTATCTATGAATACCTTTCAAGACACGCCGTAGAGATAGTTCCCCCAAGTCTTCAATGCATGAACAATAGCTGCCAACTCTAGATCATAAATGGGGTAGTTCTTCTCATGGGGCTTCAACTGGAGCGAATCATAATCAATCAACCTACCCTCCTACATCAAGACACACCAAATACCGATCTAAGAATCATCACAATAAACTATAAATGAACCCGATGTTAAAGGCAAAAATAGAACTGAAGTTGTGGTCAAGAGAGTCTTGAGCTTCTGAAATCTCTCCCCGCGCTGGTCAGACCACCTGAATGGAGCACCCTTCTGAGTCAATATGGTCAAAGGTGCATCAATGGACAAGAAACCCTCCACAAAATGGTGATAATATCCGGCCAAACCAAAACAATTCTGAATCTCAGTAGATAAAGACGGTCTAGGCTAACTCTGAACTAGCTCAATCTTCCTCGGATCTACTTTTATCCCCTTACTGGAAACCACATGCCCCAAGAACGCCACAGAATCAAGACGAAACTCGCACTTGGAGAATTTAGCACATAGCTTCTTCTCCCTCAATGTCTAGAGTACAATCCTTAGATGTTGGTTGTGATCCTCCTGGCTACATAAGTACACCATTATATCATTAATGAATACTATGACAAAAGAATCGTGGCCACTAGGGTGTTGTTCAGCCCTAAAAACATCACAAGAAACTCGAAGTGACCTTAGCGAGTCCTAAATATGGTCTTTAGAATATCAGAATCCCGAATCTTCAACTGGTGATACCCAGACCTTAAATCAATCTTAGACAATGCTCTAGAACCCTGAAGCTGGTCAAATAAGTCATCAATATCCGGTAGTGGGTATTTTTTTATAACCATAACTTTGTTCAACTTCCTGTAATCAATGCACATTCGTATAGTACCATCCATTTTCTTCACAAACAGAACCGATGTACCCCAAGGTGATACATTAGGTATGATGAATCCCTTATCAAGTAGCTCTTGAAGATGTTCCTTCAATTCTTTCAAATTTGCTGGTGCCATACGATATGGAGGAATACATAAAGGCTGAGTGCCCGACACCATATCAATGCCAAAATCAATGCCCATGTCGGGTGGCATGTCCAACATGTCTGCATGAAATATATCTAGAATATCTCTCACTACCGGAACTGATTCAATAATAGGAGTATCAGCACTAACATTCCTCACAAAGGCCAAATATGCTAGGCATCCCTTCTTAACTATCCGCCAAGCCTTCATATATGAAATCACTCTACTGGGAACATAATCCAAGGAACCTCTCCACTCAACCCTAGGCAACTCTGCCATCGCCAACGTCACGATCTTAGCGTGGCAATCCAGAATAACGTGACATGGTGACAACCATTCCATGCCTAAAATCACGTCAAAATCAACCATGCTAAGAAGAAAAAGATCAACTCTCATCTCTAATCCCCCAATAGCCACCATACATGACCATTACACACAATCCACAATAATAGAATCACCTGTGAGTGTAGATACATGACAAGCATAACTAAAGAAGCACGGGGCATATCCAAATAACGATCAAAGTAGGATGACATGTATGAATAAGCAGAATCATGATCAAATAATATCGAAGCATCTGTGTGGCATACTGAAACAATACCTGTGATCATGGTATTGAAGGTAAATGCCTTTGGCTTGGATGGAAATGCATAGCAAGGAGCCTGACCACCACCTGATCGACCTCCTCCTCTAGAGCGGCCTCGAGCTGACTGAGCCTCCCCCACCCTCTTGAGCTAATTGTGTGGGTGGTGTAGCTTCTGGTGCTAAAATCATAGGTTGAGAACTCTGTTGTGGGACCCTACTCAATAGTCTAGGGCAATCTCTCTTGAGATGACTCAAGTTTATGCACTCATATCAACCCCTCCTGGAAGGCTGCTGACCCTGATAGCCCGAAGAACTGCTAGTGGAGACCTGGGCAGATGGAGCACGGTAATAACTCTATACCGAAAATGCACTGAATGATGACTGAGTTGGGATTTCACTATGGGAACTGTGGCTAGCTGAATAACCATGAGGAACATGGCGAGCTGCCTGAATGGGCCTAAAAGAGTGACCTCTATTGTAATGGGACTGGCCTCCATATGAGGCACTTCCGAAACCACCTAAACTATGAGGCCTATTGGCCTCCCACTCCTCACGCTCCTGCATGTGAACTAGCTCTAAGCGTCTAGCAATATCAACCACCTGGTCAAACCTAGCAACCACCGCAACCTCCCGAGCCATAATGAAGCGTAATCCATAGTTGAAGCCATCAATGAACCTCCTAATCCTCTCCCTCTTATTGGGAACCAACCATACCATGTGATGAGCCAACTCTGCAAACCTCATCTCATAACGAGTCACTATTATATCCTCCTAGCATAGTTGCTCGAACTGTCTACGCAACTCATCTCTGCGTGTTTGTGGGAAAAATTTCTCTAATAAGAGAACTGAGAAGTCATGACATGTAACTGGAACTGCATTGGCTAGCCTGCTCAACTCATAAGCATGCCACCATCTGTAGGCTGCCCATGTCAGCTAAAAAGTATTAAAAGCAACCCACTAGTGTCCAAAATATCGCCTGTGCGAATAATTTGCTGACACTGGTCAATAAAATCCTGAGCAACCTCCGATTTTTCTCCATTGAACTCTGGAGGCTTAAGCTTCCCAAACTGCTCTAATCTCTTCTGCTCCTCGTCACTTTTATGGGGACCAACCTCAACTCGAGCGATAACAATCGGCTTAACTAGCAATACAACGGGTGTCTGGTGACCCCGAGCTAGCTGCTCTAGAGTACAAGAGATAGGAGTCTAGGCACCTTTACTAGCCTGTGAAGTGGCTGGTACAACTAGAACTGAGACTGCTTGATCCATGCTCGTGCACACCGTCAAATCTGAGTTGAGGCCTCCTAAAGGCTTGGGATCACAATGGGAACAACTGATGCTTGAGCTGGTCCTACTCGATCAACATCATTTGGCACCTGCTTTTCAGTTGGAGCAACTGGTGGCTCCATGGGTGCTGCTCTAGCTGTATTATGAGCCACACCTCGGCCTCTACCGTGGCCCTAGCCTCTTGCGGCCCTAACTGGTGATACTAGTGGTTGTCTGCCCGATCTGGTTGCACGTGTCCTCACCATCTATGGGAGAATAGAAGAGTCAAGTTCAAATTTCAAAAATAACAAATCCACACGGCAAGAATACAAGAAAGTGAATTTTCCTAATAGTTTGGTAGCCTCTCGAAGATAGTATAGACGTCTCCACACCGAATCGCAAGACTCTACTAAACTCGCTCACGACTCGTAATACCTATGAACCAAGGGCTCTAATACCAATTTGTCATGACCCAAAATCCCATCCCGTTGTGATGGCGACTAACGCACCAGCTAGGCAAGCTGAGACATAATAATAAAGAACCAGGACAATAATATTTATAGAACTAGCATAAATCTGAACTTCAATATAACAAAACACCGCTAATACATGATAATTTTCAAGAAATTGGTAAATACGTAGTCATGATCCCTACAACATAATACAAGTATGAAAATAAACAATAATACTGTTTGAACTCAAACAATAGTACATAAGAAAAGACAAGTCAAAAATACAGCGAAGGATGCAGCTCTACCTCGCCTCTTGAAGCTCAGCTCAACAAGCAAATCTATTGTTGATAACTGGTCCCCACACCTGGATCAACACAATTAAATTGAGAGTATAGTATGAGTATAATCGACCTATTGTACTCAATAAGTACCGTAACTAAACTCAACAATATAAAAGAAGCAAGAAATATAAGTGATGCATGTTATAACCTATACAGTTTCATAAATCCAACAAGTACAAGGAAGTAACATGATCAAGCTTAAAACACGAAAAGAAACATCTCTCTATGTGTATACCCAGATACTCAAGTACTCTACTCAGTCAGTGTTGATGATATGCAAATAAATCAGGTAATTAACCATGGAGATTGAAAAAAGATGAAATGCACAATCCACATAAACATTGGCCAAATTTTCTCAACCTTTCTATATATGTACCAAACCCAAAATCCTAGCCCGTCGTGATGGCGACTAACACATCATCTAGGCAAGCCGAGACATAATAATAAAGAACCATGACTATAAAATTTATATAACTAGCATACGTCTGAACTTCAGTATAGCAAAACACCGCTAATACATGATAAATTCTCCAAAAATTGGTAAATACGAAGTCATGAGCCCTACAATCGAATACAAGTCTCAAACTAAATAATAATATTGTATGAACTGAAACAACAGTACATAAGAAAATACAAGTCAAAGCTGCGGTCAAGGATGCAGCTCTACCTCGCCTATCGAAGCTCACTCAACAAGAAAATCTCCTCCCGATAATTGGTCCCCACACCAAGATCTGCATAATTAAGTGCATAGTATAGTATGAGTAAAACCGACTCAATATACTCAATAAGTATCGTAAATAACCTCGGCGAGTTAGAAGAAGAAAGAAATATAAGTTATACATGCTATAACCTGTACAGTTTCATAAATCCAACAAGTACAAGGTAGTAACATGATCAAGATTGAAACACGGAAAGAAATATCTCTCTATGTGTGTGCCTAGATACTCAAGTACTCTACTAAGTCAGTGTTCTGCATATAAAGATGATATGAAAATAACTCAGGTAATTAACCATGGAGATTTCAAGTAAAGATGAAATGCAAAATCCACATAAACACTGGCAAGATTTACTCAACCTTTCCATATCCGTAGCAAACCACTGCTCAATTTTTCTTAATATACGCATGTACACCATCAAGAGATAAATATGAGAGGGTGACCCTAAGGTAATGGATCCATATCAACACACATGCACGGCTAATTTAATGTGCTACCAGCCGACATGGTCACAAGCTCAATATCATAATCTGCCCAGCATGGTCGCATGCTCAATATAACGGATCCGCTCGGCGTGGTCACATGCATAACGACATAATCCGCCCGACTTTTTCACAGGAATAACAACACAATCCTCCCGGCATGGTCACAGGCATAACAACACAATCCGCCCGGCGTGGTCACATTCATTCAGTCCAATCATATCAAACAGGAGCAAATAAACAAGAATACATGTATATGATGAATTAATAACACATTTCATGCTCCTGGACTGGTACAAATGACATGTTAAAGTTTAGGCATGTGCAAATTGTACTGTCATAGCTCAAGTAGGCAATTTCAGCATAGAATTAGCATTTATCAAGTTCATTCAGAGATTTATCCTCTATGTAGCATCAAACATGGCTCAAATAGTTCACAACAAGGTTACAAATACAAGAAACATTATAGCTTAATTCTTAACAACTAGGCATATCATAGCCTAAGCACTACCCTGAGCATGGATAAATAACTTGGTGCTCGCACATAGGCTAAAACCACACACATATATGCACCCATAACACGTAGCTATCACAAGTAATTCAGGTAACTAGTGCCTCAACAAAGTTTAGGTAAGATTCTTACCTCAAGCAAGCCAAATAACTCAGCTAACAAGCCTTTCCTGCATGTATCGACCTCCGGGCGATGTGAATCTAGCCAAATTAACGCACTACCATCAAAAAAGCCATGGGAAATGATTCCAAAAAATAAAGCTAAAATCTTTTACTCAAATCAAAAAGTCAATCCAAAAGGTCAACCCTGGGCCCACATATCAAAATCCGACAAAATTCACAAATTTCGAATATTCATTCAATTTCGAGTCCAACCATACCAAAATCATCCAATTCCAACCACAAATTGACCCTCAAATCTCCAAATTTCACTCTCCAATAATATATTCCAAAGGTCCCCTAATTCTATCTTAGATCATGAAAATTAGGCATAATAATCAATGGGTATTCAATAGCTACGACCAAAATCGAATAAACATCACTTACCACTTCAGTTGGGATGAGAAATGCTCCACAACCTGCCTTTAGATCGAGTCCCACAATTCCAAAAATGAGAAAATAACTAAATACTTCGATTTTATTTACCTGCCAGCGATCTTCTTCTGCGGCCCCCAAACGCGCACATGTGATACTTCTTTCACGTTCCAGGCACCGCTTTTGCGAGTCCCATTAAAATCCCAAACATCCGCTTCTGCAGCCATTTTCCAGCTTCTGGGGGTTCGCAACTGCGGAATCCTTCTGCATCTTCGATGCAAGCTCAGGACACACTACTCCGCTTCTGCAACCCATAATCCGCATCTGCAGTCCTTTCCCTCACCTGCGATCTTCTCTAGCCTCCCCTCACTTTGCATCTACGCACAACTCGCCGCACCTGCGGCGCTGCATCTGCAGCCATACCCACCGCAGGTGCGAAAGCACCAGAAGCCTGAAGCTTCAGCCAACACTCTAAGACCAAATATGATCTGATAACCATCCCAATCACCCACGAGGCACCTGGGACCCCATCTAAATATACCAACCAGTCATAAAATACGATACAAAATCGCTCAAAGTCTCAAACAACATCAAATAATTCCAAAACCGCAAATTGCACATCAATTCAAGCCTAATGAACAAATGAACTTCCAACTTCTAAAACCAATGTCGAAACATATCAAACCAACTTCAGTTGACTTCAAATTTTGCACACAAGTTTTAAATAACACCACGTACCTATTCCAACTTCAGGAACCAAAATCTAAATCTGATATCAACAAAGTCAACTCTTGGTCAAACCCCTCAACCTTCAATTTTCCAACTTTTGCCAAAATACACCAAATCAACCTACAAACCTCCAAATACAAATATGGACATACGCCTAAGTCCAAAATCACTATACAAAGATATCAGAACCATCAAAACTCTATTCCGGAGTCTTTTTTACAAAAATCAAACTCTGATCAACTCTTTCGACTTAAGCTTCCAACCTTGGGACTAAGTATCCCAATTCACTCGGAAACATCATCATAATCAAAACAACCATCTCAGGAAGTCACATAATCACAAATGAACATAAAATAAATAATAAATAAGGGAACATGACTGCAATGCACAAAAAGACCGACCCGATCGTTACAGTATGCTACATGAAAAATATTAGCTGGAGGAATTCATATTGGAAAATGATTAAAAAATTATGGAAGTACTTGCATTAAAATAAAAGGTTTGAGGAGTTGGAAATAAATAAGGTAACCAAATCCTAAAAGGATTCTTTTCCTTAACCGATTTCTTTTAGGTTTTGGAGCATAAATTGGAGAATGATTTCGTCCAACCTCATGCCTATATAAAGAATCACATTGTTGCTATTGTCTCCAATATTATTCTGTAGAAATACATAGAATCATCCAAAGAAAATAGAATCCATAGCAATAAAGTTCTTTCAAAGATTCAAGTTGTTCCTAAAGAACCAGGTCTTGAAGACGAAACTGTTGAAATTCTTTAGTTGTAAAGGTTGATCCAATTGTTCTTAAATTGTAATGCATTTTACTTTTGAAAAAGTGTAAACATAGGAGAACTATTCTAAAGAGTTTTATTTCACTTTCTAAGCTAGAATTGGTTTATAAAGGGGTAGCTAGAATTGAGTTGATTGTAGGGGAAGGGTATTAGAGTTAGTCTTATTGGTTATAGAGTTGTAACCTAAAGCTTAGCTACAATTTGGTTGATTGTAGGAGTAGGGAACTAGAGTTAGTCCCCTTAATTATTGAGTTTTAACCTAAAATTTCTCTTTGATGTTAGTGAAGTTTTGAGGGTAGGTCATGATTTTTTACTCCCTTAAGCAAGGAGTTTTCCCCGTAAAATTATTGTGTTGTTTATATTTCTGCATTTCACTTTCAGTTTTGTGTCAAAATAGTTCAGTCAAAGAAACAGGTTCTTTGTCACATGAACATTGAGTACGGCATAAATCACCCTCCCCTCTTGTGTCTAGTGCCTAAACTAACACTTAATAGTATTGCAATTTTAGTATATTATTTTAGCATACCTTAAATAATTAGTCTTAATGCATAAGCATGTCATAACCATTTAACACATATAAAAATTTAATTACAAAATAGAACATATATTTAGAGTCAGCTAACTTTTGAATATTTGAATCAGGGAAAAAGTATTGAGTTTGACTCAAGTTATACATAGTTTATATACACAAATACAATATACAAAATATATCATGTTTGTCCAAGCTTCATTTTGGTCAAAAGTACTTTTTTTATTAAAAGTATTTATTTCAAAGTTAAGGTGTTTGGTCAAACTTTTAGAAGAAAAAAGTAATTTCTCATAAATCACTTTTTGAAAAGTATTTTTTTAGAAAAATACACTTAAAAGCACTTTTCAAAAAAGCTTGGCGAAAAAAAACCCCAAAACTTTGCACGCGTCGTTGAGAAGAGCTCTTGCGATTTGTAGGCAATCAAGAGGTGATTTCCATCGTGAGATAAGCCATGGCCAATCTGGCCAGCGGCCAGCCTTCTTTCATGGTTGGTTTGCCTCTCCAACTTTCTTCCCAACCAATACAACACAATACAAACCTGTCACGCCCCAAACTAGGGGAGGCACGACTGGCACTCGATACTGTATTCGATCGAGTTAGCCACTAAACATACTAGCTAACTAAACTGGGGGCCCAACAGATCGGGCAGCACAACATCTGAAATACTAAGCCTGGACCGTTAAGGTCATGACCTGAATAACAATAAGCCATATAAACAAAGGTAGACAAGCCAAAATAATAAAGTACTAGCTGGCCGACGAGGCCGCGACTGAAGACATACATGCCTACACACATATATATACATGCCAAGCCTATGGGCTGGAGACTGAAAGCTACAAAAAGAAACCCAGAATACTGTGTCCACAATAGCCTCTAAGAGTGTCATAAGCGATGTCAGGACAAGGCCCCGACTATACCAAACTATACAACAAAAGTAACCATCATATGGAAGCTCCAGGAAGAGGTAGAGCTTACCAACTCACAGCTGAACCCCGAAATCCTAGCAGAGGGGTCGATCAGAGTCCCTACCTGGACCTGCACGCACGAAACAAATATGTAGTGTCCCCAGGCAACGGGACATCAGTACGAATAAAAATGTACTGGTATGAAAGGCAGAAAGTAGAATCATACATAGCTGATGTAAGAAGGGTAATAGAGATACCACCTAACACTGAAACTCTGATAGCCTCCATGGCCGACATCCGACCTCATAGTAATCAAATATTCATGGTATGCTCATGTAATCGTATATCANTCTCTCCCGGTAGCTAACCGGTATCATATTGCCAACCTGTGGCCATCTGTACAATATATATAGTCTTTCGGGCAAATAGGCCCCTTACCTCCGATTATAGCTCGAAGTCCATGCATAATATGCCATGTATGATATGAACTTTTAATGCACATAATAGGCCATAAAAAGAACTTAGCCAATCTTGGCTCATTGGTACTCTTATTCTCATAATCTCATAATCTCATAATCACCTCATACAAATGTCTCGGTGAACCTCATATGTTTTTTGNNTTAACTCTGAAGATGTTCATAAAAAGCTTAAGGTGCTTCACTTAGTCCTTATACCTGATTTCTTGATAATTAGTAAAAGAAAGTATTTCAAAAAAATCAAGTGTTTTAGTAGTTTAAACATAAAAATTATATTTGAGATTTTTTGGAAATCGACGTATCACTTTAGATATTTTAAATTACACTTTAACAAGGAAGAAGTACTGGTCGCAAATACTAAATGCCTTTATTTTTAAGTCACACAACCCAAATACGAATAAGAATTCATATATATGGACATATAGTTAAGAAAGCTGACAAAATGACATATATAGATGTCGAATACCCTATTTAACCGAACGAGTGAAATATCAACCTAATAGCATCATGAAAATACTTCAACTACGGTCCCAATGCCTTTCTCAGAAGGTCTTCCTAGCAATAGAATAGTAAAATACCATATTTGGCATCTTAGGAATTTCCCAGAATTCGTGCTAAAAGGAAGCACGGAACTTAGCCTTAACATACCTTTCCAACGAACGTCCGAATGCCGGTAGTTCCTTCACGAACGTTGTTCCTTACATCCTAAGATTCACAAACACTATATATATGCATCTTATACGCACATATAAACAGTTCATAATTGAGTTTAAATCGGCAGATTTTTCATATGATCCTAACTTGACGAAACGTCCGTAGAACGTTGTAAACACGATCATAAAAGAGTCCGAAGATGATTACCTTGGCAAACCAAGTATAAAGCTTGAAGAACCAGCAAGAACAAAAAATTCTTATCTTCCAAAAATAGCTCCAAACACAGCTAATAGAAGGGGAAAATGATTTCAAAATGTAGAAATTGCGTTTCTAGGCAAGGGGTAAACTTTAACGATAGAAATCGTTAAAAACGCACCTTAATCACTCAAGAACACCATGGAACCCTCTCTTCAGTTTTCTCATTTTGGGACGAAGATGAAATGTTTTGGGGTCTTAAAAGTCGGATTTTCCGAGTTATACTACTTGTTTGACCCGATCCGGTTCGCGACCCGATTTCAGCCCGGACAGTCCGTGGTAAAACAGTCATCACCTCTTACTCCGATATCGGTTTGATGTGAAGTTTTTTTGGTTGCGAACTAGACTCGTAGAAATTCGATTCGGTAGGTTGTGGGTCTCATAAATCTTTATATATTAGGAGAAATAATCTGATACATTTGACCCAAAGTTTAGAAAATTTATTAGAGAAATTTACGATAACTTTTGCCGACCTTTATTTCGCAACTTGCTTGACTCCAAAAATTAATATGTGATCAGTGTGATATTATAATACCTCATAACACATTATTCTTACTATATTAGACACTCTTAGTCTTATCCCATAGGTGCAAGTTAACTTAAACCTTCCGAACGCGCGGGGTGCTACCCGTGTCATTTCTTTAACCACGAACCTTTGTTTAAGGGATTCCTTTGACCTAAAGCTTTAGTTTTGTTCCTTGATATTACCACACATTTTCAGTCTTATTCTCTCAATTAGCTATACCCAATCATATATATCTTATATAACCACGCCACGTTACGTATATTACGTAAGAGAAGAGAGAAAAAATACATGGGGTCTCACAAAACCCAAATCTACCCCTTAATTACTCAAACCTACTTAAACCTAGTTCATTAAATGCTCTCATGCAACATACATCTATCTCAAAACTCACAGAACCATCGATCACTATTAAGCCTATATCCTTTCTCTACGGTGAACCACTGATTCGATGGACGAGCTCATAAGTAAAAATGATTAACAACATCGAAAACCTTGATTATGAAATCTTTGGAAAATTTTCTTATGGTTGGCCAGAGATTCAAGAATTTCGCAAGTTGATTCCCAACCAATATGGGATTAAAGCTGAAGTCCAAATTGGTTTATTATGTTATAGGCACGTTTTAGTTAGATTCACTTTACTGGAAGATCATTTTAATGTATGTCTAAGGCTTTCTATTATATTAAAGCGAAGGATGGCAATGAATATCAAATGAGGCCACTAAAATATGATGTGTGGTTTACTCTGGATGAAGAGACCTCAATTGCCATCACTTGAATTTCTTTTCCAACACTGCCACCTACCTTTTAGTTAAGGAATCATTATTTTCATTAGCTTCAGCTGTAGGAAAGCCATACATGTATACCTTGCTACACAAAATAAAACTAGACCTAGTTGTGCTCGTGTGAATGTAGAGGTTGGACTACTGGCAGAACTTCCCAAAAGAGTTCAAATCCAAGTCATTAATGAGGTAAATGGTGAGGTGAGATCAAAGTGGATTAGAATTCAATATGATTATATGCCCAAGTATTATAAAGAAGGTAAGTTGCAAGGCCATTGTGAAGCAAACTGTCGGGTGTTGCATCCCGAGCTAGTACCAATGATAGACAAAGAACATAGAGAAATCAATGACAAGAAGCAAGAGACATCGGATAATATAGCACCACAACTTAAGGTACTAACTAGTGGAAAGATAGTTGGTTACCCTAATGGTAAGTATACTGAGCTGAGAGATAAACAACCAAAGAATAACAATGAGGCAAAGGGTAAGGAGGCAGCTGGGAAAGAATTTGTTAATGTGAAGCATAAATCCAAGGTTCTAGTGAAAACTACTAATAAATTTGTTTTGTTGGAGAAAGGTGAAGTGGAAGAGGAGAAACAAGTAAAGAACGAAGCAGTATTGAATGTGGAAAACAAGGTGAATGCTAAGGCAAACAAAGCAAGAAGTTCAAATCCTACACTTGCTGGGAAAGCTAGTCCAAACAAAACTAGGAGTCCAAATGAAGCTACGGAGATACTTCTTAATCCTAGTGTAAGTGTGATTAAGGAGGAAAATAAAAAATATTCTACAATTAAATGGATATGATATTTGGTACGAGCAAGAAGGAGATGAAATGACTTAATGTGACTATGAACCATTCATGTAAAGAGGTTCCATCACAAACCTTTGATGATTCTACCAAGAAAAATGTGGCTAACAATGAAGTAACATCCGGAAGCTCTTTGTGGAGTGATGAAGTGGATATTATGGAGAATAAAAAAGATGTAGTCAATGCTGAGAAGATCGCACAAAGTGGAGGAAAGGAGACCAAAACAGTTGACCTAATTCTTGCAGCTACAGTAAACCCTAGTGGTCTTCAAACTAGGGTTGAGGATAATTTGAGATACATGATTAATATAGGGGAGCTGGGTAGCTTGAATGATGCATAAATACATGTTGAACAAGTTCCCGGTAATACACCACAACAACATGCTACAGATCAGAGGAAACCCAATGGAACAATAAACCCTAGCTTGCCTGTTAGGGTTAACTGTGGCTTAGATATTGATGCAACAGGTGTAGAGGGTATTGGGAAGGTGGTTACCGGTCCAAACAAGGTTATTTACAATACATAAGCTTCAAGTAACCAATTTGAATCAGGCAAGTCACTTGGATCCAATCAAATAATTAAAACAACTTCCAATGAAACAGTAAACCCAGATTGGAAGTTGTTTCTTGTTTACAACATAAAAGGAGTGATCATGTGTTCTATAAGGGTACTACAGGTCCTAGAACAAGATAGGGGAAAGAGAATGTGATGGTACAAGAAGGGAATTTGGTATTGAAAGATGTTCTGAGGATTGACCTACAAATGTCAGACCTTATATGTGATGATCCAGGAATTTTAGCTGGGAAGACTTTAGTGTTACTAGGGGTATTTTATCTAAAGGCATTTTGATCAATCAGAGAAGTAAAAATGATCCGAGGATGATTGCCAAGAATCATGAACCCAAGCCTTTGGAACTTCAAGTTGTAAAATGAACAACCTGACCATGAAGAACTAGGTGAGGATATTGAAGAGGAATATACAACAGCTAATTTTAAACAAGTTTCTCAACAAGGAGACCTATAACCTAGAAGTGTGGATAAGAATAAATCGGGAGCTAAGCAACAAAGGAAGTAGAAAGATAAAATTGTACCTGTTAGGGTACAACCAAAGAAGAGTGACATTTCTATTTCCAAATAATGTCCATGGATAATGTCTTAATTTGGAATATGAGGTTGGTGAACACTCAAAAATCTTTTCAAACGTTGATTAATCTCCGCAGGAAGTACAATTTCTATTTGATTGGTTTGATGGAACCTTAGCAAGATATCAACAAACTTGAAGTAAATAGAAAAAGGTTGGGAATTGAATCTACCTTTGCAAATGTTAATGGAAAGATATGGGCTTTTGTAGATGAATATATTGATGTAGAGGTGCTGATTAATATGGAACAACAACTGACTCTCAAGTTGTTTTATAGGGTATTGGGTTAAAACTTGATAGTCACTTTAGTCTATGCTATGTGTGATGTTGTTGAAAGAATTGAGCTATGAGATTCATTGTATCATCTTGCCTCAGACACTATGGTGCCTTGGCTTGTTGGAGGGGACTTAATGTCATATTGACTGAGGAGGAGAAGTATGGTGGATGCTAGTGTATCTTAGTGAAGTAGAGGACCTTGCACATTGTATTGACACTTGTGCTCTTTATGATCTTGGATTCAAAGGTAGCTTGAACACTTGGTGGAATGGAAGGTCAAATGATGCTTGAATTTTCAAAAGACTAGATAGGTATTTGGCCAACTAACAATTTCAAGACTTCTTTCCAGCACTGGAGGTGGAGCACTTCATTAAATATGGATCTGACCATGCTCCTCTTATTTGTCATGCAATGTGAATACGGTCAAGGTGAGGAAGCCATTTAAGTTCTTGAATTTTTGGATTATAAATGAATATTTTCTGGAGGAGTTGATAGAGAACTGGAGGTCAGATGTTGTGGGAAACACTTTAATCACATTTTAGCAAAACTCAAAATGTGAAGCAGGTTTTGGCAGTTTGGAGTAAGGAGACTTTTGGGGATATTTTCAAACAAATTAATGAATTTGAAGATGTCATCAAAGTTCATGAGGTGGAATTTGAGCTCAATCCAATTGCTCAAAATAGGTCAAATCTCCAGAAAGTCCTGGAAGACTCACTAGATTCCTACACCTAGAGGAGGAGTTTTGGAGACAAAAAGCTAGAATGCAATGTTTAAAGATGGAGACATGAATACCGAGTTCTTTTATGAATGTAGTAAGGGAAAGAGAAAGAGGTTGCAAGTATCCAGAATCCTTAAAAAAATGGCAATTGGCTTAAGTCACAAGAAGGAATAGTTAAGGAGGATGTTGAATTCTTTCAAGCACAATTCAGTGAAGAAAGGGTACCCACTAATTTTTACATTGTCAATCATGTTCCTAGGATGGCTACTGAAGATCAAAATACATGGTTATGGGCATAACCTATAAATGATGAGGTAAAACAGGATACCTTTGGATTGAATGGTGATAGTGCAAGTGGTCCTAATGGATTCGCTAGCCAATTTTATCATTCATGCTGGGATATTACAGGTGATGATGTGTTGGGGATGGTTAAAAATTTCTTTTGTTGATTTGAATGCCAAAGTTCATTACACACACAAACTTAGTATTGCTGCCTAAAAAGAAAAATGTAGATACATTCTCTGACATGAGACCTATCAGCTTGAGCAATTTTTCAAAAAAGATCATATTCAGGGTGCTACATGAAAGGTTGTTGGATCTCCTACCAACACTTATCTCACCAAATCAGGATGGATTTGTGAGAGGGGTGAGAATTATGGATAATATCTTGTTGTCACAAGAGATTTTTACTGACATTAGGATGAGGGACAAACTATCCAATTTAGTGATCAAATTGGGCATGACAAAGACATATGATAGGGTGTCTTGGTTGTTCTTAAAAAAGATGTTGAGGCAGATGGGATTTGGAGAGGTATTCATTGACATGGTGTTTAGATTGGTCTCCAACAATTGGTACTCAGTGTTGTTAAATGGTCAGGCTAATGGATTCTTCAAATCAACAAGGGGTGTCAAGCAAGGAGATCTCTTATCTCCTACATTATTCATACTTGCATATGAGGTGTTAGGAAGAACTCTTGATACATTGTTTGATAATCCAGATTTCATATGGTTTGGAATGCCAAAGTGGAGTCACAATATTAATTATCTCTCATATGCTGATGATACTATCACTTTTAGTTCATCTCATTATGGTGTTATTCAGGTGATCATGAATGTTTTGGAGGATTATGAGGCAGCTTCTGGGAAAAAGGTTAACAAGGAGAAATCTTCTTTCTATATACATGAAAATCTGCCTATTAAGGAAGTCAACACCGTCCATATCATCACTCAATTTCAAAAGCATCTATTCCCTTTCAAAAGCACCCATTCCCTCCAAAGGGTCGGGTTCTTTTAGGGAATGATAGACTTGTGAAGATCCTAATTAGTATATATAATTTATCATCAAATATATCCGTGTGTAAATTGATTGATCGACTTATAACCTACTCAGATGCATCTTTGAATATTAAAAACAAAATGTCTGACCTATATCTATTAATAGTAAAAACAAAACGTCTCGACTTATATCGATTAATCTATGTCATGCATTATTAGTGATGAATGAATGTAATCCATTAACTCTATTATAATACAAATAATGAATACAGTAACATATATTATAACATGCTATATATGTAGTTAAAGTAGCACGAAGTGTGTGTGTTATATATATATATACACACACTAACATATACTATAACAAGCTATATATACGTTAAAGTATTACAATGAAGTGTGTGTGTGTGTATATATATATACTTTGATAGCCGTATATATATATAAGAACATGAAGCGCTAGGAACACAGGGTCGAGTTCTTTTAGGGATTGATAGACTTGTAAATTGATTCATCGACTTATAAATTATTTAGATGCATCGATGAATATTAAAAATAAAATATTTTGACCTATATCGATTAATATAAAAAATAAAATGTCTCGACCTACAATAAAATAATATTATATTGGTTTATCAATTGATTAATTATTCGTACGTAGTAATGTATAAGATTGATCATCAATTACAATATAGTGTATGTGTGTGTATGAAATTACTCATATACTTAAATATAACTTAAAAAATTCTTTTACATAGATACTATTATAATCTATTAAAGTAATTACCCAGTTAATATAATTTTTTGTAAAGATTATTCTTATAGTTTTTAATTATTTATAATAATTGTATAGTTAAATAAAATAAATATTTATAGTTAATAATAATTTTTTTATAGTTTATAATAATTTTTTATAGCTTATAATATTTTAAGAAACAAAAATAAATTATTTTTTTTAAATAATCGACCAAAGTTGGTCGGTATTTGGTCAAACGGTCAACACTTAATGTACCGACCAAAATACCGATAATTGCACCTGAAATATACGGGCTCCCCCCCCCTCCCCCCCAATTTTTCATACCTCTCTTCTCAAAATTCCCTCAACTCCCACTCAATACCTCCCCCATATCCTTCTCTATTTCCCTTCCACAAATCCCAATCCCCACTCGTTGCCGTCGGCGCTGCCGCCCACTGCCACTGCCTCGCCTTCGCTTCTCCACCTCCTAAAATTTCTAGGTTTGAATTACAACTTATGTCTTTTGCGTATAAATATAATGTTTTATTTATTAGCTATGAATTAGTTTCAATTGATTAGTGTTTCAATTGATTATTTAATATTGTATTTTATAGAAATCTAGGGTTTAGGTCTTGTTTTAATTGAATTGATTACATATGGTATAAATTGAATGTTTAAGTTTGTATTGTCTCGAATAGTTTAGTTAGAATTGAATTATTTATATTGTCTTGAATAGTTTAGTTAGAATCAAGGGTTTAGGATTAGGATATAAATTGAACTTTTAGGGTATGAGTTGAATTTTTAGGATATAATCCTAACTTTTAGTTTATGTTTAAACTCGTCGGATACGAATTAAACTTTTAGTTTTTAGGATTTGTTCTTGTGAATTGAACATTTTGGATATGAATTGAATTTTTTAGGATATAAATTGAACTTTTAGAGTATGGGTTGAATTTTTAGGATATAATCCTAACTTTTAGTCTATGTTTAAACTCGTAAGATATAAATTAAGCTTTTAGTTTATGTTTAAACTCTTAAGATATAAATTGAAATTTTAGTTTATGTTTAAACTCGTAGGATACGAATTAAACTTTTAGTTTTTAGGATTTGTTCTTGTGAATTGAACCTTTTGGATATGAATTGAATTTTGAAACATGGCTGAAAGCAATCATGGTTTGATTGTCATCGTCAATTCTTGCCTCATGATCATGAGTTTAGAAAGATGAAAAATGCATTAAAAAAGAATCAAATGGAATATGATTATCCACCTCCAATACTTTCAGGTAAGAAAATTTGGGAGAGGGTCCAGAACTTCAGTAAAGGTACTGAAGCTCCACCTTATAGATTCTCCGGATACGGCATTACTCATAATTGGAGGAAACAGAGTATATTTTGGGAGTTGCCTTATTGGAAGGATAATCTTCTCTGTCACAACCTTGATGTCATGCATATTGAGAAGAATTATTTTGACAATTTGCTCAACACGGTGATGGATGTTAAAGGTAAGACAAAGGATAACCCGAAGGCTAGAATGGTCTTACAAGAATATTGCAGGCGGCCTGAATTATACTTGCAGACAGAAAATAATGGTAAGATATTCAAGCCCAAAGCAAGTTACACATTCACTTTGGAGGAAAGACGGAAAATTTGTGATTGTGTTACAAAATTGAAGATGCCTGAGGGTTATACGTCGAATCTTGGAAAAAAAGTTGATATGGAGGTAGGGAAGTTGAGTCATTTGAAAAGTCATGACTGTCATATTTTCATGGAGACCTTAGTGCCTATTGCATTTTGTGGTTTGCCTGAAAGAATCTGGAAGCCCATCACAGAGATTAGTTTATTTTTCAAAGACTTGTGTTCTACCATATTAAGGGAAGAAAACCTACTTCGGATGGATCAGAACATTCGTGTAAAGGATCAGAACATTCGTGTAACTTCTAGTAAGATGGAAAAGATATTTCCATGTAGTTTTTTTTATGTGATGGAACACCTTCCAATCTACCTTGTACACGAGGCACGACTTGGAGGGCCTGTTCAATGCAGATGGATGTATCCCTTTGAGAGATAATATTATAAGTTTGATGTAATTTTCTGTTTTATTTGAATGTTCTTTGCTAAATTGACATTATGTAGGACAATTGGCAAATGCAAAGAATTTGTTAAGCAGAGGAATAGGATTGAAGGATCTATATGTGAAGCTTATCTTGCAAAGGAAACTGCTCATTTTTGCTCTTATTATTTTGAGAGTAACGTGCCATGTGCTAGGAATAGGCCCAATAGGTACACAGTCGAATGTGTGAATAATCCATTATATCCGCCTATGTCCATATTCAATCAACCAGGCCGATGTTCTAAGGATGTTAGAAAGAGAAGTTTGAGTGATATGGAGTACAAGTCAGCTCCACTTCATGTGTTGCTAAATTGTCCTGAAGTTTTACCATTTCTCAAGTAAGTATTAATTTATTAGTTATCAAAATATAAAGTTTACTGTGATTACATCTCGATGAAACTACTAAGAATATTTGATGTGTCACAGCCACTTCATAGGTCAATTTGGCCATGATGTTGTATATACGAGATTTGATACATGGTTCAAACAATTTGTAAGTTTATCCTGATAGTGTTCTAACACTATGTAGGTAAACAATGTTTGTAAGTTATGCTAACTTATGAATTTTTTTAACAATATGTAGGTAAATGATTCAAATAATGGTGTAAATCAATTTTTGAAAGATATATCTTGGGGACCTGGGCTTCAGGTCACAACAATGTCTAAGTATGTAGTGAATGGTTATAAGTTTCATACAGAGGATTGCTCTAAAAATAAAAATAGCAAAAACATTGGGGTGTGGGTTCAAGGTGGTGATGGAAACCAAGTTGGAGATATTGATTATTATGGTGTGCTCAAAGAAATAATAGAACTAGAATATACAGGTTGGACATATAAGAAATTGATACTCTTTAAATGCAAGTGGTTTGACCCAAATCCAACAAGAGGTACAAGAGTACACAACTAATACGACATAATTGAGGTTAATCATACGAGAGAGTGTGATCGCTATGATCCTTTCATAATTGCACATAATGTGAGGCAAATGTATTATTCTCCTTATCCATCGCGGCGGAATAAGTCCGATTGATGGGTTGTAATAAAAACTAAGCATGTAGGTAGAGTGGAAGTCAAGAATGCGTTAGATGTTGCATATCAAAACGATATCTTCAGTGTTCACCAAATAGTGGACGATCAGTTAGAAAAAGATTTGGAACATCCTGAACACATATTGGAAGAAGTTGATATAAATGAAGTAAAAATTATAGAAAATGAGGACAAAGAATCAACTGATAAAGCTCAAACAAGTGAGGAAGAAGAATTCTCGGACGAGGAACAATACGTCGATGAGCTTTAAAAAGTTGGTTTTTAAATAACTCTCGTTTTATAGCTAGTTTCTTATATTATGATTACAGGAAAGGGTCAAGGTAAAAATGACCCTACTGGTTCTCGGGGTCGAGAAAAGGCTAGGAAGGAAAGAGGAGGGTAGAAAATAATACTTCATCTTTTCCACCCTCTTCAGAGATGCCTATGCCTATGTTTTATCCTCCACCTCATGGCTATACTGAGCTGCCACAACATCACGATCCCTACACCTTCATGCAGACACCAGGTCTTTCATCACAGGGCCATATGACTATACGTCCGGCATACAGTCCAGCTGCCTCACGACCACGTGGATCACAGGCATCTGCATCGCATGGATCGCATCCATCCATGTCACAGCCACATGGCTCACATCCATCCATGTCACATCCACTCGGGTCACAGCCACTCGGGTCATAACCATCAGTATCACAGCTACTTGGGGTCCATTCAGCTATGTCGCAGTCACAGGGATCGCAACTATCTTCATCAGCGACTCCATCTATTTCAGGCCTTCGCCTGCGAGGTAGTAGCTTTTGACCCCCTACACCTTCCACACATGCCTCTGATATACATGCTTCGGGCGGTGATGATGATGATGACGAGGAGGTGAATTATGATCAATATGGCAGGATCATCATAGTCCCTGAGGGTGATGGGTAAGAGTTATTTGTTATTTTTGCGTTTATTATTTTGTAAAGTTTTTACTAAGATACTAATGTGTTTTTTTGTTAAATTGCAGGTTAATCCCGAGTAATAAGACTACGAGGATAATCACCAAAGCCATTAGAAAGATTTATGATGGCCCTTATGCGACTTGGACTGATTTTCCATTCTCGCTGAAGGAGCAAATTTTCAATCAATTTAAGGTTTAAATATTCTTTTAAGCAGTTTAATTATTTATATTTATGATATTTCCATATAATATTTAACTTTTGAAATACAGAACAAGTGTGTATGGGAACACCGCTATAGCGCGGAAGTGGTTGCAAATTTTCATCACAAAGCTCGCAAGCGGTTGTCGCATACTTTCTCCGAAGCTAGAAAGAAGAACAAGAAGCCTGACTGGTTACTTCAAAATTTATGGGATGATTTGCAAAGTCAATGGCTTACCGCAAAGTTATTAGAGAAGAGTGAAAAAAGAAAGAAAGCTCGCGCATCTAAGAAGAGAGGCTCCTTGCACACTGGAGGTGCGATCAACCTAGGGACAATAAAAAGAAGATTGGTATATAATTGCTTAATTTATTTTAATTTTCAAAGTATATCTATTCTGTTTATTAACTAAATTAATTTGTTTTCAGGAAAAGAAGTTGGGGCGTCCAATGAACCAAGATGAGCTATTCAAGGAGACACATATTGTAAAGAAGAAGAAAGTGACAGATCACGAAAAGTGGGTCGAGGACCGGGCCTCGACTGTATATGTAAGTTTTCACTTCTCATTAAGTATTTTAATTTACTTTTATATAAATTTTGAAATACTAATTCAATGTAAATTTTCGTATAGGGTCTCTTCCAAACTAATGTGGAGGAATTCATCTGCACTCAGCCACCTAATGAGTCGGGCGAGCCAACCCAACCTTCGGACGAGGATGCTGAAAGAATATGGATGGAGTCTGCTGGTGGTCCAAAATGGGGGAAGGTATACGGGCTTCCTATTAAGAAATTCCATAGCTATAAGTGTGTAATGCAAGGAATAGGGACTTCCTCGCAAGGCGAGCAACTTGATGGGGAGAGCCTCTCCGCTATGCGGGAGACTGTGACAAGGCTCACATCCGAGCTAGAAGCGACCAAGGAAAGAGAAAAGGTTAGAAATGCATAGTACTTTGACATGCAAGCTCAGATCAGAACTCTCCTATCTACTGGAGCTTTTCTGATTCCCCGGTCTCGTGAGTCATCTCCAGAGGCTCGACCTGCACGTGAGCGTTCCTCATGTCCTCCCCGTGATCGTTCCTCCCATCCTCCCCGTGGTCGTTCTTCCCGTCATCCACAAGGCCCTTCTCTATACCGGCTTATAGATGAAAGTTCATCAGACGATGATGATGATGTTGTACAAAACACTCCTTGACTTTTATATACTTTGAATTAGAAAAATAGAACCGATTTTGAACTAATTGTAATAAGCTTTAACTTGGTTTTGTTAGTTTAATTTGTTAGTCTATTGAACTTTAATTTGTTAGTTTTAATATGTTTATTGAATAGTGTTGTTGTTGTTGTTGTTGTGTTTTATGGATTTTGATATTGAATTATATTGTTATTTAGGGATTTTGGTATGCTGGCAGGTGGTGTAGCTATCAAACATGCATTTTATGCCAAAATTAAAACCCAGAAAACCGATCAAAGTTGGTCGATATTTAAGTAAAAAAAATTATTTTCTGCAAATTAGCGACCAACCTTGGTCGCTCAAGTCTAAAAAAAAAAAAAATTAAATATTAAATGAACTCAGATTTTAACATTACCGACCAACTTTGGTCGGTGTGGTTAAATTTAAATTTTATAAAATAATATATATTTTACTTTACCGACCAACTTTGGTCGCTAATTTTTAAATTTTAATAATTAATAAAATAACGTAATTTTGATACACCGACCAACTTTGGTCGGTAAAATTAAATTATTAAAATATGTTACCGACCAAGGTTGGTCGTATGTTCTTTAAATTGTACAATTGGTCCTTTTACCTTAGTGACCAACGTTGGTCGGTAATTATCGACCAACGTTGGTCGGTAAGGTAAAAGGACCACTAAAATAGCGACCAAGCGTGTTTGGACGTGTTTTGATCGGTAATTTGCCAAAAACGACCAACGTTGGTCGGTTATTGTGATCGCTTTTTACTAAATTTCTAGTAGTGGAGGGTCTGCTAAGCACACACTTCATATATCACACATGAGGAAGGTACAGTTGCTTGGTTTTCATACATATATCCATGGATTGCTTACGAATTAATGAACACAGATCACAAGAACATCAGTGCTGCCTTGAAGTGGAGAATGATTGTGGTCCTAATTGCGTATGATCTAGCTAGTGTACTGGCTGGGACACGTGTAGATATCACCTTTAAGCATCAACTGGAGCTATTTGCACCAATGAACATGAAGTTCTCATATTCAGAAGTGTACCTGAAGATTGCCAGATCTTGGGGCACACATTGGGATTGCTTTGAGCATGCATTATTTTGGCTAGTTATTTATGCTCTTAAATATGCCATAGTTCTTTGTGTAATAGGATTAATATATTTTCATGCCCTATGCTTCTTCATTTTGTGAGACCTCTTAACATTTTGTATTTTGATTTTATTATTAACAAAAAAACATCACTAAATACACTGCTTAGTGGTATATTAGCTTTTAAAAAAATTTGATCAAACATAAATTATTATTTAAAAATACTTTTTAAATTATTAACTAGTCAAACACAAATTAATTCTCGCTGAAAGTATTTTTCTTTTTACTTTTGAAAGCACTTTTTAAAATAATTTAATTTTAAAAATTTAACCAAACAAGCTATTAAACTCATTAGATAAACAGTTGAATGGTGCTTTAACTTGATGCATATTACTTTGACTGAGAAAAAACAGTTGATTGTATTCATACCAACCGATTTCGAAAAGAAATTTTGAATACTTTTTAAAGAAGAATCATTACCCAAAAGCATTCTCTTCTTGGATTAACACGTTCTTAATCAAGTTGCACTACTTGATATCCCAATAGAAAATAAATCAACGAAATTATGTTAAAATTTTGAATTCGTCTCTGAATTGATTGATTACATATGTCACATTAGTGAGCAGCCTTGTACTGGCATTTCATCCACATAGGTAATGACTAGCCTATCTGGACAAAGGCATATATCTCGCATGCATACCCAACGGAACCAACTCACAAAATTCTCCAAATTCACGAAATATTTGTGAGTCCTACAAAGACCCAGTCTTGGCTTTTTCTTCACTCAGTCTGTAGAAGCGTTATATAATTGACAGTGTGAAATGCATTTCCTATCGATCCCATAACAACACTTCTGTGTAACTCGCTCCTTTTCATTTATATTCTAAGTCACTTTTTACAGATTACTGTAATTCTTTTTTTCTGTTGGCTGTTGAATCATGGTTTTTACGAATGAAGCTATGCTTTTGCTCTCAACAATGGCTATTTTTAGTTTTTTTACAGCCACCCTCGGTGGCGGCGCCGTGTACAAAGTGGGTGATGCAGCTGGCTGGACGATCGGAGGAGCCAATGTTGACTACCATATGTGGGCTTCTTCTAAAGTTTTCCGGGTCGGAGACATTCTCGGTAAGTCCGCCTTCTGTATAAAGCTTCCGTTTTAGTTTCAATTTCCTGAGTCCGTATTATCATTTTAGATCTTCCGGCAATTTGAGAGATTCGATTGAGGTTCACGACTAACTACTTGTAACACAAGATTGTCAAGATAATTGTGATTTGACACTTCTTTTTTACCTCACTTAGTTAGCAGATAGCATGAAAAACTAACTTAAGTGAATAAAGGGTGTTTTTTGGTATGTCGCGGAAAATATTTCCCATTTTTCGTTCCACAAAATATTTTTCTAGATATTACATTTTTCTGAAACCAGAGGAAAATAACTTCCTTCAAAAAAGTTCACATACCCTTTTCCAAAAGCTCACATTTGTGTTTCTAAACCACACACCCCACCGCCCCCATCCCATGCACCCCCTATCCCGCAATTTTTTTTTTTTAACTTTTTTTTTGTATTTTCAATTTTGTATCTTCTGTCATGAGTTTGGAGGATTATGTGTTTGGAAGTTTGCTAGAGTTTACGGGTTCGAACGTTTATCGGTTCAGAAGTTTATGAAATTTGTAGGTTCAGAAGGTTGTTGGTTTGAAAGTTTATTGTATCTAAATTATTTATGCATACTCTTGAGAAGTTTTTTTCCTTAATTTGTGTACCAAAGACTGAAAAATAAAAATTACTACTTATTTTTAAAAAAAATATTTTCTTGGAAAACATTTTCTGTTATACCAAACACACCCAAAGAACTAATTATTGAGAGGCTATTGAGTAATCTCCTTGTGACAATATTGAACCAGTTTAATTGAGAAACAAAGTGTATCTTTCCACTAAACTTCGTACTCGTAAGTTAACACTATTGTCAAATGATGTTTGGTCGAGTTGTACTCTTTGATTCAGAATTTAAATTTAGTAAATTGAATGCGTACACATGATAAGTCATGGATGTGATCCTCGAAGGTTGTTATTGATATAGAACTTGGAATGTTTGACTTAATTTTTTTAATTACTAATTTCTTTTATTAAGGTTAATTTATCTATATCTTTTTTCTCCGTCGGTTACCTATATATTTTATATCTTGTACATAACTTGTCTAGTTTAGTACTTAAATGCTTTTAACAATAACATGATAACCTGAAAATTTCATAATATCATAAAAATCAAAATTTACCACAACATTGTAACATTTGCCATTGATTTCAACTTCAAATGGTACTGTAGTTTTCCAGTACAACCGAACACAACACAACGTACTACAAGTGAGCCTCCCCGATTACCACTCGTGTAACGCCGCAAATCCAACCGCGACTTACTCCTCCGGCAACGACTCCATCACCATCAAAGGTCCGGGTCACTACTACTATATCTGCGGTTTTCCAGGCCATTGCCAGGCCGGACAGAAGATTGATGTCAGGGTCCTTAAAGTTTCTCAGCCCACTGATTTCAGTAGTAAAAGCCCAAGTCCAGCTCCAGCCCCAGCAGCCTCATCTACTAATGGGCATGTAATTGCACCTAGCCCAGTCACAAAGAGCAGTGCCCCCTCATTGTTCTTGAATAATGGCCTTAGGTTTTCCCTCACTTTGTTCATCATTGTTATTGGTGCAGTTTATTTACTTTAATTGTACTTTGCTGCTATAATCTGATGTTGTAGTTTAATGCTCATGATCTGGAGCATTTTGGTTATTAGCCATTGTTTCATTGCTGATGTTTTGGGTTTTAATATGTGCCTGTATGGGAATGCTGATAGATTTTAATTTATTGCAGTAATTAGTAGTTGTCTTATATTCGAACTCGTGCATTGCGATTTGATTTCTAGTCTCTTAACGCTTGAGTTGCCCTCTTGGATGATTCTTCTAGAGTTAAAAGAATTTTTAAACTATCATGACACTTAAAAGATAGGTATAAATAATATTTTATAAAAGAAGTTGGAGTAAGTGATATGGAAAATAAGTTGAGTGTATGTAAATAGAATCCTATATTTTATTATTCTTAACTAGATTTGAGGCCTTTGTAATCTTTGATCTCCCTTGAAAAAAAGTGAAAGAGATACAAAAGTTTAAAACGTATTCCCTAAAATAAACTAGAAAAATAAATGCAGATTGCTGATTGTAATCACAATGGTAGGTTGGAATGACAGATGTAACCATTAATAACTTACGTGAATATCAATTAACATCAGTAGTAAAAAAGGAAAGAAAATCAAGAATTGAAAGAAGAATTAATGGTGCTATATGCCCAAATGGTAAATTCTAACCAAAAATATTTTCTTTCCAAACACTGATAAAATTGGTTGTTATATACAACTAACAAAATCTTTTTCTTTCCAAAGACCGACAAAACGGGTTGTTATATACAACTAGACACCCTCATTGTTCACTCACCTTTCAAAACTCATTCTTATCATTTGTGCCTCCATTTATTTTGACTAATTAGTAGCTATGATTGTGCCGAAGAAAGCCATGCTGTTGTTTTTTATGGTTCTGGTATTTTGTGGCGTAACAAAGGGTGAAGTTTACAAGGTTGGTGACTCCACTGGGTGGACAGACATTGATCACGTTGACTACAAATCTTGGTCTGCCAGTAAGACTTTCCGTGTTGGCGATTCCATTGGTAAGTAGTAACTACTTTATTTAGGCGTGTGAATATTATATTGAATTACTAAAAGGAATTGTAGCACAAAACTCAAAAGTGTAGGCTTGGTAATTGTTCACTATGATGAGATGGCTATACAGAGAAGAAAAAGTAGTATGCATTTTGTTATATTCTTTAAGGGGTTCAAAAAAGAAAAAAGTTAAAACAAAATTGAATCAATGATCTTACAAAAATTTTCAACCCTCTTAACCACAAAAGTTATGTTTTTGGGTTGTGTTAAGGAGATTCAAAATATAATACATAGAGATAAAAAAAAATATTTTGCCTCATAAATATAACTTTTTGGTTAAGGGGGTGCGGGTAAACTCCTTCCGCCCCTAAATCCGCCCCTGTGTCCTAGGAGAATCTACAAAACTTATGCTATTAAAAATTTAAAATCTTCTTAAATATATCACGATCTATTTCTGAACTTCATATGAAAAAATATTGTTAAAATATCAACAATCATAATTTATCAATGAAATAAATAGAGTCTTAATTACAACTGTATCACGATACTTGGTCTATACACTTCGTTATTACATTAAACTATTTTCTAGGAAATTATTTTTTACTAGGTTAAGAATTAATTTTTATAATAGAGATTTATATATATCAGTACTCTATAAATTACTTGATTGTGCAACTAGTTTGTCCCACTATCGATGCGTGGAATGAAACTCTTTGGAATATGTTCCGTAAGATGAGATATCAAGAGTTATTTTGAGAATAAGATTCTATTGGGCTAATAAATTAACTTCAAAAGTTTTCCTTCTTTGAAATGAGATTTTATATTAACCAATCAATTGAGATATTTTTCGACGTTCATGTATATTATATAGTATTTGCTTCTTTTGTGTTATAATTACCTTATCGTTCTATTCGGTACAGTGTTCGAGTACAACAAGCAGTTCCACAACGTGGTGAGAGTGACACACAAGAACTTCAATGCATGCAATGCCACAACAACTTATTCCTCCTTCAACACTGGCAATGACACCTTTGTGATCAGAAGGCCAGGCCATTTCTACTTCATTTGCAGCTTCCCTGGCCATTGTCAAAATGGCCAGAAAGTTGACATCAGAGTTCCTAAGCCAACGAAATCATCGTCCTCGCCATTGTCCTCGCCTTCATCCTCACCTTCGTCCTCGTCGTCGCCGTCGCCTAAGCCTAATTCTCCATTGGAGCCAATTACTCCATCATCAACATGGGCACCTTCACCATCTCCTGCAGCCGGTGATAAGAAAGGTGGAACCTCTGAAATGATCTTCTCTTTCAAGCTTTGGTTGTCCATGCTTTTGATAGTTGCCTCTATGGTTTAATTAATTCCTACCATTCGTTACTAGGAAAAGCTCCGAGATCTTTCTTCCTTCAAAGACAGTTATTTTTTCAAATTTAAGTAGGCATGATATGGTTTAATATTGACATTAATGCTTGGTAATTCATAGTATAATATTTATTATTTAGCTGTGTATATTTTGCCTGTTTTGTACGGTTTCTTGAGTTTTTGGATTACCATATCGTTTGATATATCAACGGATCAAGAAAACTCTGCCAAAGAAACAGATCATTCTTTGAAATTACTTGAGAAATTCAGTGTCTAACCCGAACTGGTTGTTTGGTACACCGTACACGGATCCGTTATTTAGGAATTATAAATTCTCTTTGCTTTTAGGCGAACAAACTCATAAGAAGAGATCAGCTACGTACCAACTGTTTGATTCACGATCCACACTAAAGAGTATTTTAAGGGGCTTTTGCATCCGTAACCATTTTTTGTGCCACGTTTTAACTTATACCCGCTTTGTAAAAAAAATTGCATCCGTACCCGCTTTTGCGCATAACTTCAGCATGCGGGGCTGAAGTAGCAAAGACAATCACGCAAAACTTAAGCATTCTAGAAGACGAGCCTGAAGTAGCTTGCGAACTTCAGATCTAGAGCTGGAGTTGTTGTCTTGTAACTGGGGAACTTCAGCATACGGGGCTGAAGTTCTTTAGTTATAAAAATAAAAACTTCAGCATACGGGGCTGAAGTTCCCCCAGTTACACTGGGGAACTTCAGCTCTAGAGCTGAAGTTTTGTCTTTGTAACTGGGGAACTTCAGCATAGGGGGCTGAAGTTCCCCAGTTATAAAGAAAAAAACTTCAGCATACTGGGCTGAAGTTCCCCAGTTTACAAAGACAAAACTTCAGCTCTAGAGCTGCAGTTTTGTCTTTGTAATTGTCTTTATAACTTGAGAACTTTAGCTCTAAAGCTGAAGTTTGTAACTGGGAGTTTTGTCTTTGTAACTGGGGAACTTTAGCCCCGTATGCTGAAGTTTTGTCTTTATAACTGGCAAAGTTCAGCTTAACTGGTGAACTTCAGCTCAGCGGGGAAAGGGAGCTGAAATTATTTAAAAAGTGGGTACAAGTTAAAAGTTTTTAAAAAAGCGGGTATAGGTTAAATGGGGGCGACCAAATAGGGTGCCCCGTGCAATTTCTTCGTATTTTAAAGTATAGCGTACGACAGATCTTCGTGGTCTGATCTTTCTCCCGACCCCGTGCATAGCGGAAGTTTAGTGCATCGGATTATTTTTTTTTTAAAGGAAGAGAACATAAAGCAGTGGTCGGATCTGGTCAACTTCTTGTAAAAATTGCGCGGGACACTCTATTTGGTCGCCCCCATTTAACCTATACATGCTTTTTTTAAAACCCTTTTCCTCGCTGAGATGAAGTTTTAAGCTGAAGTTCGCCAGTTATAAAGACAAAACTTCAGCATACGGGGCTGAAGTTCCCCAGTTACAAAGACAAAACTTCAGCTCTAGAGCTTTAGAGCTGAAGTTTCCAAGTTATAAAGACAATTACAAAAATAAAACTTCAGCTCTTGTCTTTGTAAACTGGGGAACTTCAGCCCAGTATGCTGAAGTTTTTGTCTTTATAACTGGGGAACTTCAGCCCAGTATGCTGAAGTTCCCCGGTTACAAAGACAAAAGTTCAGCTCTAGAGCTGAAGTTTCCTAGTGTAACTGGGGGAACTTCAGCGCGTATGCTGAAGTTTTTGTTTTTATAACTGGAGAACTTCAGCCCCGTATGCTGAAGTTCCCCAGTTACAAGACAATAACTTCAGCTCTAGATCTGAAGTTCGCAAGCTACTTCAGGCCCGTCTACTTGAACGCTGAAATTTTACGTGATTGCCTTTGCTACTTCAGCCCTGCATGCTGAAGTTATGCGCAAAAGCGGGTACGGATGTAATTTTTTTTACAAAGAGGGTATAATTTAAAACGTGGTACAAAAAGTGGGTACGGATGCAAAAGCCCCCAACTTCTTGTATCGCAAAGATTTTGAACCCGTTTGGATTGGTTTAAAAAAAGTGGCTTTTAAGCATAAGTACTTAAAAGCAGCTTTTAAGTGCTGGAGCTTATTTTATAAATAAGCAGTTATATGTTTTAATAAAAGTGCTGAAGCTTAAAAAAAGTTGTTAGAAGTATTAGGCAAACAAGTGCTGGTAAGCACTTTTTCCTATTAAAAAGACAAAAATATCCCTAAAACTGTTAATATTATGAAGGAGCTAATTATAGGAGTAGCAATTATATATAAGTATAATATATTAAAAAAGAAAGATGAAAATAAAACTGAAAATATATTAAAAGAATTCCGGGGGAGGGGGGGAGGTGGGAAAAAATAGAAATTTAAAAATTACGAAAAAAGAAAATACAAAAAAATTTCTTGTGCGGTAGTGGGGGCGACGTGTGGGGTGGGGGCAAGGGGTGGGGAGGGATGTAGAAAAGAAAAGAAGAATTTTTAATAGTTTCTTTGACTGAGGATAATTTTGGTATTATAAAAAATTATAAGGGACAAAAGAGTAATTTTATTGGTCAAACTAAAATGGCTTTTAAGTCAAAATAAAAAAAGTTGGAATCAGCCAACTTCTTTCTTTTGGCTTTTTAAAAGCATTTTTAGCTTTTTTTAAGCAGTTTTTTTTTTTGCCAAACACTCCATTAATAAAAAAGTATTTAAAAGCTGGTTTGCCCATCCAAACACCCTCTTTAGTTGGGATTAAGAGCATCCTAGAATTTATAATCCATTTGATGGTGTTTTTTGACCCATTTTGTAAATTGGACTTTTGAGGTTTTTAAGTTAATTGGATTGAGTGTTGTTCTAACCGATTGGAAATATTAAGAGGAGTCAAGATCTTAAATTTGAAGTGATTTTGAATATATTTGAGTAAAATTTCAGAAGCGGTTCAAGGAAGAAGACATAGTGAATTTTTACTATATCCAAAACAACTAAAACAAAGGATCGAATTTGTACAATAGACGATTATACACTATTATAATATAATCTTATACACTATTACTCACACCTATATACATTATGTACATGCCTTGTATACAAATATATAATCTATATCTATTTATCTATACTATATTAAAGCACGAAGATCCTTAATAAAATTTCATTCGCTATTTTTACCCTTTAAAAATAAAGTTCACAATAAAAAAAAATTGTAACTTAGGTTACCTTCCTAATATTTTGGATACTACAATCAACTAAAACTTTGATAATTAATTTTCCTTTATTGTACTAGGTAGAAAGTCCTAATATAAAATATATATTTTTGCCCGTATAGACTATCTAAAATATAGGAATTTGAGGGAAAATACCAGCTATGTCCATTTGTAAGTAGATTATTACAAATATTTACCAATTAATAAAATATTACTAATACTAGTCAAATAGTTATTTATACCAAAAAAGGTCAATTTTTTACTTTTTTTTAATGGGTGTTACTAGAATAGATTGGGTACATCCTAAGGAGCTTAAATCACAGTTTTGAGATGATTTGGTGGAGTTCTGAGGTAGTTTGAATTGAAAGTCGAAGTAGAAGATGAACATGAAAAATATGATAGGTGTATCACACTGTGTACCGCTTCTGTATCACATATATATTAAATGTGTATCACATGTATATACATGTATACCTGCGTGTGAGATACATGTGTCGCAGAAGAATTTTTTGAACACAATTTTAACTACGAATTTTGATATCAAATCACCTCGAATCTTCCTCAAATGTTGTATATTGACTCATCTACATGTTTTTAATGAATCTCAACCATACCTATTGAAAAAAGTCCTTTTTGCTTAAATATTTGGAATCTTGTATATATATTTTTTTTGTATTTCATATCTTTATTTGTTACGTCATCCATGAAATTTCCTTTCCGTCTTTCATCTAATGTTACTAATTACGTTTTAAAATATGGAAGGAGATCTTTGAGTGTGATTCTTGGAGAGAAACAACCTTATTTCTTTGAGTTTTCAATTTTTATATGTCTTTGGCTAGTTTTGATAACTATATGACTAATTACTAAAGATCGATAAGTTAGGACTTTTTTCGGACATTTCTATAAGATTCCCGAAATTTGAAGTAAACTAATATAGAC
This sequence comes from Nicotiana paniculata, assembly GCA_005239505.1. Classification (NCBI taxonomy): domain Eukaryota; kingdom Viridiplantae; phylum Streptophyta; class Magnoliopsida; order Solanales; family Solanaceae; genus Nicotiana; species Nicotiana paniculata. Next base: position 6,056 of record ML351082.1, on the reverse strand, counting down.
ATGTTGATGATCTTAAGATTATGCAAAGTTAATTGCTATAGTATTCTAGGTAATCAAAGAGATGATAGTTGGTAAATAAATATCTTGGGGTTTCATAACAATTTGCAAGTATTATACATAATATACATTTTTTTGTAATATACATAATATAAATTTTTTTAAAGTTAGGTTATATTATTATGTAAACTAATTATAATAATAATTAAAATTATTTTTTGATAAATAGTACTTTAAATCTATTACCTTACGTAAATCCTTTCCTTTTTTTTTTTTTTTTTTTTGAATATTTACCTATTCTGTCCTTCCCTATTTGAACTATTACCATTTACACAATTATTATATATCTTTTTTATTCATGTCAGAAATTGTTAAAAGTATTTTTATAATTTGAAAATAATTTTATTTTACCTAAAAATAAATGTTACAATAAAAAATTTGTAATTTAAAAATATTTTTAAATATTTAAGATTTTAAAATTAACTAAAGATTTGATTAATAAATTTCTTTTCTAGAATTTAGGATTTTTTCTTGAATCTTTTAGTTTATTTTAAGCACGTAAGGTATGGTTGTACAACTTTTTATTTCAATTCTCTGCCCTAAATGAAACAACCGAACTAATCCAAGCTATGCACGCCCCTAATACTTATATAGATCTTTAATATTGGAAATCACAATGCAATTTCTCAAGGGTTCACCAAAGCACTTCAATTTTAAATCTTTTTGGTTTAAGTATATTTGCTCAATTAAATTACTAATTTTAAAAATTAATATATATATATATATATATATATATATATATATATATTTCTTCTTCAGTATTTTTATGTATGAGGTGTGATTGAAGCTTTGAATAATTCATAATTGAGATTGAAAGCATATCATATTTCTATTTCTGATTCCTTTTGATGAATATTATCTTCTTAATTCTTATAATATTAATATTTCGTATACAATTTATAAGACAAGTCACACGCGCATGGGCGTATCCAAATACTAGTATATATATTAAAAGCACGAAGGCCCTTAGTGAAATATCATTCGCCTTTTTTACCTTTTATAATTATATTTTATATTGGACAAAGTAATAATTTAATTATTTTTCTGATAGTTTGAAATCGACTAAAACTTTGGTTATTAAATATTTTCTTGATTGAATTATGTACAATGTCTTAATATTTAGAACTTTTGAAGTTTACTATAAAGTAGAATAGCCTAATAGACACCTCAAAAAATAATATTTAGAACTTTTTTTTCTTTCCAAAAATACTTTTTGTGAATAAAAATAATGACGTGGAATATTTTTATCCGACGTGGATAATACAGTGAGACAATTGAGGAACACACATGGTCAGAAGGCTTTAAAATATTACGTTTGAACGAGGAGATGTGTCTTGTCACAACCCCAATTTTCCGCCTTTGTATGTCGTGATGACACCTAGTCTCTAAGATAAGGTAAGCCTAATATTTAATAATAACATAACAAGACTAACCAAATTGAGATACTAAAATAAAACAGATAAACGCATGTTAACCTCCAAAATATAACCTCAACAACATATTCCCAAAACCGGTGGAGCAGAGCTATAAGTTCTACAGAATATTCTAAAACGTCTACTATAGCAATGTCTGATAAGCAAAACAAAAATAAGAAAATGATGGAAGGTGACTCCGAGGCTTGCGGATGCCGAGCAGGTATACCTTAAAGTCTCCGGAAGGCAGCTAACAAGTCAATCACTAACGTCCAGCACGTGCAAATGTACCCGGATCTGCACGAAAGATGTGCAGAAGCATAGTATGAGTACACCACAACGGTACCCAATTAGTATCAAGCCTACCTCGGTAGAGTAGTGACGAGGCCAGGTCAAGACACCTACTAAGACATGATAAACAGAACAAAAATATAATAACGAGAAGTAATGAAAAGCAGTGAAATGAATGATAATGAAGCAATTTAATAACGTAAACTAATGACATAATTGTAGTCATAAAGACAACAAGAAGGAAGAAAATAATGGAACCAAAAATAATCAAATACGAATAAAACTGGTAAGACAAGGAAGAATAAAAGCAACAAGATATGTTCAATCAATAACTCTTTTCAACATGAGATGCACAACAAGAATCATAATTGAGGCACCGCTCGTATTCACATTTCTCAATTTCAATCACAATCTTTACTCATAACATCGCGTGAGCCTTACATTCAGATAGTTTTGAAAAAAAAAATCCGAAATAGCTACAGGCACTTTAGCACACCTTATGCCATCGCGTGGCTTCAAGTAATTCTCTTACTAGCAACACACACATAAATCCCACCTTATGCCGCTGCATACACATTAACCCATATCCTTATACCACCGCATACGCATCAATATCACATCAAAATAACAACTCGCACCTCAAGTGCCTATATTTTACAACTTGCCGAAAATCAACGATACAATATTTCAACAATAACTAGCCCATGGCTCAACTACAATGTGTATAAGAATCTCAACAATAACAAAATGAATGTGAATTTATCAACAAGAACGATATTTCAACAACTAATAACTTCACCTCCATGTGATAACGACTTTTACAACTTCAACACCAATAACTCAACAAGCAGATATTTCACGAAAAAATAATTTCAAACAAAAGTAATCAACAATCAAGGAGGTAACAAGGCAATAACTTCAACTAAGCATATAAGAGTAAAATAACAAGTAAGAGATAGAACAAGTGTTAACAATGTCTATCGCGCCAACCTTTTTCTTCGCGGAGTCTGGGTTTCGACATTTTGGGATAACTCATTTCCCTTTGGGATAGGAAATGGAATTTGAAGAGTCGCCACCTAACGGATTAAGGTGCGTTAGGACACCTAAAGCAAATAACTCATAAACCGATTTACTTTACCAGAGATTGGGTAAAGGCTCGAAATTACCTTGAAGGGAAGGTGTTAGGCACCCCTCGAGTTCCATAACAGTGGGTCCCGGCCAAACTCAATTTAAGCGAATTAGTCATAAAGCAATTTAAACAAATAGAGATCATTTTAAAACGGGAATAAAGGGGGTCTTAGGTTTATTAGCCTATAGGATCACTTCATGTAATACTCGATAACCTTCCTCAAATAGTGGTGGCACGCGTAGCATTAGCGCACAAGTCATCATCTCATTTACTACCCAATTACCTTTCCCATTTCCAATTATCATCTAAGCGTTCTAATAGTATCTGGTACGTATTTTATGCGTGCGCTACCCGTCCCTTACCTATTGTCCTGGAGGTGTTTAGGACATCTATTTTAAGGTGGTTCTAGACTCACCTATGTTGCTTAAAAGGAGAAAACTAAATGACAAACAAAAATCATATGGGACTGTCACATAAGGAGCAATTAAAGAGGCTCATATTTACCTCCACAAATAGACAAAATAGTTGCACGCTTATTCAAACAAACAATTTTAAATGATTTAGGAGTTCTATAGACAGGATATCTATATCACACCTCCTTTTTCCGACACAGGATTGGATATGGGAGTTTTTTTCAATTTAAGTGACATTATGCGGATTTGGGATTTATTTATGGGTTTCAGAGTCGCCACCCGAATTTTTACGGTGTCCGGGACACCATTTATTTATTGGAATCCCAAACCAAGGAAATTTTGACTCTGTTTTAAATAGTCTGCGCACCAGAAATCCGAGTAAGGAATTCTGTTAACCCGGGAGAAGGTGTTAGGCATTCCCGAGTTCCGTGGTTCTAGCACGGTCGCTTAACTATTAATATTTGGCCTAAATTATCTTATTATTTACGTATTTTTAGACCTATCGTGCATTTTAGCCTTTTTCACTTTTTAGCCACTTTTAATATTTATGGGATTATTTTAATACAAGTCACGATGACGCGCACTTGTTATTTTTTTTGTACACGTTGCAAACCGCGCCACATGAAATGTACCCGCGATTTACAACAATGCTTATTTTAATTAATGTTTTGAGTTAGAGTCGGGAACATGAGTTGCCACACCCGAGTGCAGATTGTATAGTCATGACTATGGTCATGACAATTAGAAATGCCCATTTGAGGCAACGTTTGATTATTCTTTAAATTCTACAATTTTTATTTAAAAGAGGTATTTTTTAGCTTACAGGATATGTACATAAACTGTTTTTGATATTTATGGACTTATCTTGGAATAAGTCACGATGGTGTGCACTTATTGTTTTGGACACATCACAACCACGTCACATGAAATGCACCCGCGATTGCTACGTGTGACTTTATTATTGCTTGAAGTTAGGATGGGGGCATGAGTTGCCACTCCCAAGTGTAGATTATGGTCGTTTGAAGTAATACTTGATTATTTACTAGATTTCAATCTAAATATGTATTTTTCAACCTAAAAGATATGTAAAGGATTATCTAAGACTAAGTTCAGTAATTTTAAAGACGAATGCTTGGGCTATGACCATATTTTAGCCCAATTTATCAATTACCCCCTTTTGGCCAAATCTTAGTAGGTGCCATTTATGAAAGAAGCGATATGCATTTCAACTAACAAGATTAAGGAAATCAAGGATACAACAGAGATATGAATTCATGGTTTTTGAACAACAATCAGAAGCGAATTTGCACGCTTAATATAATTTTTTTCCAGTTACTAAAGAGGTACTGTTTGGGAAGACTATACTTATATATCCCAAATTCATCAGGTTCAGAATAAGTAAATCAATGGACTTTCAACAACGCAGGTTTTTTCACCAGGAAATCTAGAATTTCGGGCAGATCAGTTTTAATACCAAAATTACTCGAGTTTTGAAGACACTTTTTAATCTCAATTGAATCCTAATATTCAAATCCCTAACATATGTAATCGCTGGGAAATGCGGCTTAAATTCAGTAGAATAGTCATGTGAGACTTAAAGATATTTACATTTTTTCTACAGGCTATACTAAATAAACTTCAATTTTTTAAACAGAATAGTATAACATTGAATCTTGGAGGTCTTCGATATCCCTTAGGCTCAATAGCCTGGGGTTCAGGCTAATTCACGCCTTGACATGCTATTTTTAATAGCCTCGCCCATTTCTATATGCCCAAGTTAGCCATAATAACATAATACAGTCCAGTCTTTAAATTACATTACACTGAAAGCACAAGAAATATAGGGAGGGGGGTTATAACTTGACTGCCCCTATACACTTTCCAGAATGAAAGAAACTAAAAAAAATAAAATTCTAACTAATTTGCTGACTCGAAGCTCTCTTAAAACTTTACGTTTGAGTCTTCTCTTTGGAATCTGCAAAAAACACCCCATTTTTTGAGTGTTAGGCAACGATCAGAACCAAACTGACCATGGGAAGGTCAATTTTAATTCAGATAATATTTGTGCTCAAACCATATTNTTGATCAATATAAAGGATTCCAGATTTTCTCCTCTAGTGAGCCTTTGATTGTCCATTTTACATCCTTTGAAAGGACAATTTCAGCAAGTTAACTACTGCTTATGCACTGTTATGATATGAATTTGACTATCAAAGAGTCAAATTCACCTACCTTAGTGCTAACATTAATATAATTCTAACTATATGGCACTTTAATTATCTAGGAATTTGTAGGGGATGGATTTGATCATTCAAGGGTTCAAATTCCTCACCGTAATGCCCTTCTTAACTACATACTTTATACCTTTTAAAGGGTGAATTTCAGCCATTTATGCTGCTGTTTTGTGCACTATTATGGGGTGAACTTGACTATCAATAAGTCAAACTCATCTACCCTAGTGCTAACATTAACATAATTCTAAACTATATGGTACTTTAATTATCTAGGCATTTTTAGGGGATGAATTTGACCATTCGAGGGTTCAAATTCCTCACCCTAATGCCCTTCTTAACTACATCCTTTATACCCTTTTGAGGGGTAAACTTCAGCCAACTAGTGTTTATGCACTACTATGGGGTGAATTTGACTATCAACAAGTCAAACTTATCTACCCTAGTGCTAATTTTAACCTATCCAGAGACTTGCTTGTTGAATCTCTTTATTGACCAAAGAGACTCAATTGAAAGCATATTT